>JAREIK010016855.1:85000-112500 GCA_029783825.1 Sapria himalayana
AGAAATACAAGAGCATTGAACTCAATTAGAATATGACATGCTCGGTTTTTCATTATCATATTTTTAATGGTTTAATTAAACCAAAAAAATTATAGAATCTCTTAATGTCATTTTATTAATCCCAAATGAATACATAATTAATTTATAAAAGATTATTATTTTCACACATTTGAAGAGTGAATCTTTAACTCTCAACATTTTTTTATATTATGATATTTCATATATAAACAAAATGAAAAACCAATTCTTGCAACTATCAAAGTTCCGACAATAAAATAAGTTGAAGATTTACACAATTATTCTTTTTCTTTGATAAAGTAATAAAATGCACAATCAAATTTTACATCCTAACAAAATGTAAGACTATTACAACCATTTTTAAAACAACATAAATTTTCATTTTAATCTTACTGAGAATCAAGACGTGATCTTACTACTTCATGAAATTTAAGAATCAAAGTTATATGATATGCATAATTGGAGCACACATTTTGAAGATTAACCGCATGCTAAAAATCACCCTATAACAAGCACAAAATCCAACTTTTAAATGAAATTCATTCATAAACCACTTAACCCATAAAATCTAATTTCCTCACACAATATCATTAGCATTCCAAACACAATACCAAGTTATATTTGTTATCATTTATCATAATAAATTAAAAATAGTAAACCATAGTTATCATTTACTAAAGACACCCTGTTTACTTTTTATTCTAAGATACATTGTTGCGGATTTTGTTTGTGTATTTATATAATCAAAATTAATGTAATACCAATTAATTAATCTGATTTAATGATAAAATTAGACACTCTGATTCAAGTAAATTAGTTATCCTAAATTATCACATTACACTTGTTATAAGTAAATGGGTAAAACCATAGCCCATAATTTAAAATAATTATAAATGATACTACTAAGTTTTATAATTAGACTAATTTTAAATTTTATTTTTTATTATATAATGCTTACTGCATTAATTATGATTACATAACCATTAACTAAAATTATTGACACTGATTTAATCAACCTCTATTTTATTAAGCTTTCCACTCAATTAAAATATAAAATAAAATCAATTCCACAAACTCTACTTACAAGTATATTTATATATAAAAATTCACACATCTGTGTATGTAGTAAATAAATAAATAAAACTACACACACATGACAGACGTGTGGATAAATATACATATATAAACTTATGTGCATATAGATCGTCTTTGATACACACACACACACACACACACATATATATATATAAACATGTGTGTATAGATGCTCATTGATCACACACACATAAACTTGCACATACATATGTTAATATAAGGAGTATGGATGCAATATTTTCTTGATGTGGGTAAACAAAATCAATAGTTGTTAATGGTTATTTTTACATTAAATTTAACTAAATAAATACAAATGAAGAAATGGAAGATGAAACAAAGGATTGGAAGATGGGAAAGAATAATCATAATTTAAATTCAAAAAGATTCTTAGGTATTGTTACCTTTTTTTTTTTTTACAATTGTGGAAAAGGTGAAAGGATGCTCAATTAAATAAGAGCTCCTTTCTATCAGAACCCTATCTGATAGGGATTGATTATAAATCATTTGAATTATTATAAATTATTTTAGTAGTTAAATAACTTTTAATAAAAAGTTATTCAAATTCTAAATTATTTATCTTTTAGGTATATTAAATTTGCAAAACCAAAATTATCCTTCTCTTATAAAAATACACAAACTCACTCCTATTACATCAACATTAAATAATAATAATAATAATAACTTATACAATTCATATGTATGCATTCTATATGCTAGGATATAATATATGTGAAAAAATATATAGTTGGTATATGTTTTTGAAAACATAATCTATGAAAATATATACCAAAAAATGTATACATTTTAAGATATGCTATACACATCAAATCATATTCCAAAGACATATAAGTTTAAGCATATATGTTAAATGGTTTACATTTTAACTTTATAACAGATATACATTTCGAAATCATATTTAATATTTTAACTAGATATTTTATGTTTTTGGTATACGCTTCAAAATATAACAAAAATTGTATATCAAAAGCATATATGTTTAATCTAATATGTTAAATATTTTTGTTTAAGTATATCTAATATATACAATTTAAAAATGTAAATGCTAAAATGTATATCAATTACATATAACGTATATGTTAAATATATGTTAGCTAAATCAAAAATAAACTTGTTAATTATATATTAAAATTATGTTAACTATATATGTTAACTAAATTGAAAACATTTAACTATATATATCATGTTTACATTAGATATTTTATGTTAACTATATATAATGTAATAACATATATGTTTTAACTTTATATAATGTATGCATTATTGTTCAACACTCCACGTATCAACTTTTTTGGGTTATTTTATGAGGTTATCTTATTTTGTGTACACTTATTCTAGTATTTATTAGAGAGTTTTTACTAAATACTTATTTTGAGAAAATTTGATAATTGTTAGTAAACTCATTATGATTTTGGGTAGAATTGGTAAAGTCGGTGGAACACAGACCTAGAGGAAATAAAAGTGATAGAGTCATGGTAGTTATAGTATACCTTCCATAATAATTATTCAAAATCATGCTTGGTTATTCAAATTCATGTTTGATTATTCAAAATCCTAGAGGAAAGAAAGTATTTGAGCATGATGATAATTCTTAGTGTTTATTCAAAATCATGTTTGGTTATCAGGTGAATGATAGATTAGTATGGAAATGCACTTGCCCTCTTGTAATACAAGGTGGTCATCATCTATTATCTATCACTACAAAGGATAATCTCCTTGTAGTTATCCCTTTACATTTTTAATATTGAAGCAACAAATCTTTCTATGCAAGGGTTCATTCACACATTTACATCCTTTATGCAATACATCAAGTATCTTTGATGATTACCATGAGTATGTACTTTTATTCTCCAACCTTTAATTATCTCAATGATGTGAAATAATTTAGTACAAATTATATTGGAGCATTCAACTTTATAAATATCATACTCATAATAATTAAACATGTCTTCTCATAAATATTATATATGAAAGTCATACAAGTATGAATAATTCATAGGAATATCACTACCATATGAGTCTCCCTTACCTGTGTGTGTCCCATGACATAATTGTCACTATTTACTATAGCTAACATATGACTCCCATACTATGATAAACTTCATAGGTGGGATGTTCTACTTAACTCTTATTTTACTCAAATGTTAGTTCTTTTAGATATTACATAATAGATTATTTTTTTTAATACATTCATGATTTTGGCTTTATAAGTAGTTTACTCATAATGATTAAACATACATGAATTTTGGATTTTCACACATTAGTTTATCTCACATGTAAAAATTAGAAGGGCTATCATTCCTTCTTATCGAACCATGTGAGTGTGTCTCATGTCTTACCCTTCATCATCAACCATGGCCAACATACATAAACAATCATATTTGTGAAAACATAATCTTTAATTCTAAATTTTATTCACATCCAAACACCACATAAACACAAACATAAACTTTTTAAATCATTAATCAATCACAACAAAATTATATTACCAACACTAGAATTCAATTTAGTCAGATATTGGGGAAGAATCAAGAGATGTATTGAACAAAATTTCATGGATTTGATGGTCCCAATGAAAAACCAAATTATTTTTTAAGCAAAAACTTCTAATTCCAATAAAAGTTCTATCTTGTTCACCTTGGATATGCCATTAATTTGAAGATAAATTTGCATCACCTAAGATTCTTGGCATGGTATCATGTTCCCCTTCTTTTTTTTTTAATAATATAGCTTTTATAAGTTAGGGATCTATATGATATTTAAAGTTAAAAGTTGTTGTGACTATGTTATGATCCTAATTTTTAAGATAATGTAATGTCCTAAAATCTCATTAATTAGACAAGAGTATCTCATCCAACTAGTCACACAAGTATATAAGTCATACAAGTAGTAAAGTAAAATTTCATCTGAATATTAATCTCATAGGGATCGTGCAAGTAGTTCGATCAACCAAAAATTAGTCAACAACTACTATAGTTAATAGGATAACATTGAATTTTCTATAAGACTCTTTGATTTTATGCTTAGTCTATTTCATTATATATGATGACCTATCTAACATATTTGGTTGTCATTATGCTTGGTTTTAGAATAAATATAAAATTATTGTGAAAATATCCTAGTTCCCTATGAGCATATAATATGGTTATCAACTATTTGACCCTCTTTTATGATGATGCCCTCATAGCTATTGTTACCCTGAGTATTTTATCATCGAAATAACAAAATGGTTTTGCTTATGAGTCATTCACAATTTTAAATCTTTTAGGCAACTCGATGAATCTCCTTGATAGTTGATTCATATATGTTTCTTATTATCCAATCTCATATATATTAAAGATGTGAATTGATGTGGCATTAAAAGTATTTGCAATCCCATCTTTATATGTATAATATTCACATAATTAATATACATTTTTCTTCAAATCTTATTGGTAAGGATCATATGAAAAAAAGTTACTTGTAGAACTTTCACTACCTTATGATTCACTTCCAACAAACATGCTTTATGGCTTACCTATCACTATCGACCATTATGATATATGCTTCTCACAGTAATGGTGAAACCTTTAGAATAATATTCTATAAAATATTCATATTAATTAAGGGTTTTTTTTTCTAGGATATGCATAATAAATTAACTTGTAAAAGTATTAATATTTTTGGCTTTATAAGTGTTGTACCTACATGGAACACTTACTTAAACATTGGGTTTTAATATATAGGTTTGTCTTGTGAATCAAGATCAAAAAAACTATCACTTCCTTCCTATCATTACATGTGAGTGTGCTTCATGGCTTACTATCAATGTCCACCATGATAGCATGTATAAATTCAACAATAGTAAAACTTTAATTTTAGTTCTACATAAATATTATATCTATCAGTAACCAACCCACAACATAATTTAAATAATAAAATGTAATCATTAAACTATCATCACATGAAATCAAATACACAAACTTAGATCTTAATCTAGCCAAATATTGCAAAGAAATTTACATAAGATAATTTGAAATTTATCTCATGAAATTTTTGGTTCTCGATGATAGCCCTCAAGAGTGTATAGGAACCAACTCTTAAACCTAAAATTCTTGGTCATACACCTCGAATTTTCACCTAGGTTGAGACAAAATTCATTCCCTTCCTATCTAGGGTTGATACTTATTACTTGTATCACTCCTTTGCTCTCAGGTCTTCCCTAGATGTGTGTGAAATTTTGCTACCCCGACCTTAGTTTTTCATATTTTATCTAATGCCTTAAAAACTTTTTTGAAATGCCCTCATTTTTCTCATTTATACTCAAATTACTATATGTAATTTTTTAGTGGAGAGTCATAACATTTTTTAAATGCATTGGCTTTGGCTTGTTGTGTCTGTAATAAAGTCAAAGCTTTGTTAATGAATCATGGTTTTGATCTCTTTCTTTTTTTAGATTGAATGATTGATGTTTGGTATTATAAATACTGAATTATATTAGTTATTTTGGTAATATATCATGATGTTTTTTATAGAAAAAAAAATGTTAAATAGAATAATTTCACTAAATTGAAGTTTTCATGGATTTTGGTAAATAATAGTTAAGTTGAATGATTTTTAAGTGAAATAAGGACTTAGTGAGAAGCCAATGTTGAGAAGAAGATAAGCAAAAAATTATATAAAGTCATATTGTTCTATGTATTATGACTTTGTTAAATGTTACTAAGCATATAAGATAGTTTCGATATTCATTCTTTCCCAAATCCCTATTCAAATAGTTATGGAAATCTTTATATACCATGAATTTATTATCTCATTGATATAATTATTTCATTGTATAATTTAATTTTTTTGGCTGTGAAACTTTCTTAGTCATCGTCATACTAACTTGGAGCATTTTTCATGGCTAAGATATTTATTCTATGTCATAACAACTTAAGTATCCTACTAATGATAAAATCCATGGTAGTCTCTCAATTCACATCTTTCTCATTACAGATCCACCATGTCAAAGAAAAAATCCATAACAGTATTCTTAGTGTTGTGCCATTTAGCTACAAAAAATTCTCGGGAGTAATACTCAAGTCGTGGCAATTATCAGGGTCACACCTCTTCGCTGTGAAAAAAAATGACCAAAGATGTATCTCATTCCTAGTGTCATGACATTAAGTTATAAAGGTAAAATGTGTGGGTCTTGATCATTCCAAGTACCATGTATTAGTGTCAAGGAAAGAATATCTAGTCAGTGGCCATTCTCAGCACCATGACCATATGATGGAAGGGAGTGACCAAAAATAGGACATATTCTTAATGTTGCAAATTTATGTTCTAAATTTGAAATATATAGCCATGGTCATTCCTAGTACCATGTAAATCTAAATCAATAAAGAGACTAAATCCATGGCTCATTTCTAGAATTGTGAATTTGTATTATAGAGACAAATAAATAGATACGACATTCCTAAAAGTTATGATATTTACCTTAAATTTTGCACCCAAATTCTCACCTATAAAAGTATAAGACATGTAATTTTCAATAGAATTTTGGGCCTGAAAAAAAAAATTGAAAATCTAGGGTTTAGGAGTATACTTTTGCTCGAACTTAGGGGTGATGCAATGAATGATCATAAATCCCTAAGATTGTGTGGAGCAATAATTTTAACCTATCATTAAGGAAAATTTGATGTGCATGAATAAGTATTATGGATTTAAAATTGATTCCTAGATACTTCTGAGGGCTATAATTGGGAAACCAAAATTCTATGAAATATATTTTAAATTATTATATATAAATTTCTTCCTAATGTCAGGCTAAATTAAAGTCTAGAGTTGGTGTATTCCATTTTGTGTGATAAATGCTTGATTATTGAATTTTAATGTTTTGATTTTATTGTAGTTTGATTATTGATGGATATAAATTGCAAAACTGTGATGCATGCTTGTGCATAATAATAAGAAATAAGTAATAATATTTTTGATTGTGATACATGAGACAAACCTTTATGTCAAGATATAATATTGAGATAAGTTTAATCATGCGAGTATATCACTTTTATAGCTAATTCATTATGCATGTCTTAAAAGAATTGACCCTCAATTGATATAGTTTAATCATGCAAGTATGTTATTTATAAAATATTTTTTTAAGGTTAATCATGTGAGTATGCATGAGATTTAAGTTTAATTATACGAGTAAGTTATTTATAAAATATTTTTCTAAGATTTTCACCTTTGTATTAGAGTCGCATGTAATTGGGATTGATTATAACAGGTAATCTATGATACACTCATGAGTAGAGGTTCCTCATATGGTTGTTAAAATCTTATAAGTTATTTTCTAATATATAACTCCTACCAATGGGGTTTGAGGGAAAGTATATGTTAATTGTGTGTAAATAAAACTTAAAAAGCCAAAAGTACACATACTTTTACTACCATATCAGTTTATATCTCTATAACATGTGAGGTTAGAGGATACTAATGTGCATACAAAACAATCATTAATTGTAGTTGATGAGTTTCTTAAAATTTATGTACTTATAGATGACCCTCGAGCAAAAATAATTTGTCATTTTGGTGATAATTTACTAAGGGGACATCATTGTGACTTTGTTACTCTACCTAATTTTATTAGTTAGGTAGTACCTTAAAAGCTTATTAGCGAGGGTAACTCATCAAAAAAGATCTATAAGTATTTGGATCATACTAGATGTGTCAAACGGGTCGTGCCATGCTGGCACGCCCCTTTTTTGGTGCCTCGTTCGAGCCTTAGTGCTATTCTGGGCATAGCCTAGCAAGATAGTCGTGTCATGCCTGGCATGGCACAATTTGTGTTTTGCCAGCCCGACATGGCATGACCAACATGAATCTGAGCAGAATTGGGCTGGGTCATGCTGGGTTGTGTCAGGTCATGCAAGTCGTGCTGAGTCGTGCAAGTTTTTGATTTTAATTTGAGTTTTAAGTTATCCTTAATGAGTATTGGCATAATAAAAAAATAATTAACAAAAATAACAATAATAAAAAAACAACATAAAACTTTCAACCAAAAATAAAATAACAATCTCAATTTTTGCATTTGGCATATGTGTTTTTGCTATGCATCACAATTAGAAGAGTTATCACTTCCTTTCTATAATACATGTGAGTAAGTTTCACAACTTACCTATTATCGTTCACTACTTCAATCATACACAAACCCACTAACAACCAAAACCTTAAACTAAGTTTTATTTAATTACCATATCACAGATAATCAAATAAAATCTTAAAAAGCATCACATTAAAAAATCAAATAAAGTAATTATGAAAATAAACATATTATATCATCCCTAAATTCTATTTAATTACCATATCACAGATAATCAAATAAAATCTTAAAAAGCATCACATTAAAAAATCAAATAAAGTAATTATGAAAATAAACATATTATATCATCCCTAAATTCTGTTTTTAGCCCAAGACTATGGAGAATATCATATATCACAAGTGAAAATTCATCTCGTACGAATCATGGTGCCCAATTTCAGTTCCAAAATAAAATAGCTTTCAAAACTTAAATCTCTCAAAACTCGCTCAATTGTACTTTAATTTGTTCGCAGGATAGAGTCGGAATGTGAGCCCGCAGCCCAGAGTTTATGCTTGTACATTATATCACTCATGTTACTCGTGAATCACCCCCAAAATGGAGTCTTATAGCCCTCTAGGTTTTCTTCCTTTTGCCTTTCCTTGGATTTAGTTTGGCTTCATAGGATATTCCTTATATATTCAAGCACGTGGCTAAGTTTTCTAGTTGGAAGCAGCCGCATAGAATAAAAATTGTGGTACTAGGTTTCAACCACGACTTTGCTTTCTTTCCTCTGCTTTATGGTCATGATATTGAGAAAAGTCATGATAGCACATTTAGTCTTTATGACATAAATTCGCTACACTGGAAGTGCCATCGTGGTATGTGTATTCCTCTTATGTAACACAAAATCATGATATTGAAGGATAGTCAAGACTTTAGTTTCTCTCTTGCACCAAGAGTCATGATGATTGTGTTGGTCATGACTCAAGTTTATCTCTTTGTAATATTATTTAGGCAAAAGTCACGATGCCAAATTGGTGTTTTGGTTTTGACGTGAGTATTCTATGATATGATAAAGGAAAACTCACATCATTTGAAGACTATCATTAACTTTTAGTACTAATGTAGTACTTAGTTATTGCGACGTGGAATTAATATCACGGTCATAAAATTATTTCAAGCTAGTTCAGCTGCAACTCCAATAAATATTCATGGCCAAAAGAATATGCTGCTCAGTGAAAGGAATTCAACAAGGTGGTTGAGTCATGATGTATGATGATCGCCATGAGCATGTGTGTAAAGTTTTGACTAAAAATTGATGTAGAACCTAATCTATAAGTACATAAATATGTAATCAAGTCATAACTATGTCAAATGATATGTTTTACAAGATTTCTTGCTAGCCTCCTCGTCATATATTCAACCAAGCCGTATATTTTACACTAAAAACTTTTGATTTCATAATTATTCATTAAAATCCTTCAAAACTAAGTTTTTTGTGAAAGTAATACAAATAAATTCATCTTCTAGACAAAACATTTTGTGAAAATCATATCAAATAGCTCATATTATTAATAATTGGATAGATCCATTGACAACGCCAATTTTGTTCTTGGGGGTAACGTTTAGGAACATAGCCTTACTTCATTATCAATAATTGGCACCACTCAATTTTTCTAGAACAAGCATGTGGCTGGGTAATTAGAATGATGAAAAGGTATGAGTTTGACGGATTCGCATTATAATAGTATTTTGCCGTGTTTGAATAAGTAGAATGAGTATTATATGACAATATTTGAACATCAATTTTCATGGTGTTAGATGTCCGTGTGAAAGATGGTAAATGCACATACTAAGGGCTAAAAACATATAAGGGGAACAAGATATTTTTGTTTGCGTCTAGATACACTTGAAAGAAGGCAAGATATTCTTAATGGATGATGACTGCATTCAGAAGAAATTAGTTACTGTTGAAAGATGCTAAAAGCCCTTGAAAGCGGAGTCAATTGTGCAGGGGCTTATTTGGTACTCCTACCCACCTTATCAATACATACCTAATTGTTGAGAGATGCAGAGGAGGATGTAGAGTATATCAACGGGAAAATTTGAAAAGTATTATAACAAATGCTCACTAATAAACGTTGCATATTTTTTTCTATATATAAATATCATGAAACATATTTCATAATGTTTTATATGTGCTTTATAATGTAGTTCGAGTGATAAAGTTTTGAAGCCTTTCAATTTCATGAATCATGTAACTATTATTTTGAAAAATCTCAAAACTATTATAGCACATGCTTGCTAAAGTTTGCATATTTTGTTTCGATATATAAATATCATGAAACATAATTTTAGTATCGATATTTAAATTGAAGAGCATCATTATGTTTTGCTTGAATGTTTATTCTTAAGAAACAAAAAAGCAATATCTACATATATTTTATTTGTCATGTTAGTTATGTGAAATTTATTATTATTAATTAGAATAATGAAAAAAGTACAATCACGTGCAACGACAAATATGCATAATATAATATACAAAGTTTTGTCAATTATAATGTAATGTAAAGTAATGATAACGATTTAATTAAAAAAAAAACATGATAAAAATAAGGAGCTACAAATTTGTTTCGGGAATATTGGAATATTAGTGTTGTTGAGTTAAAAATAAAAAGTATTGACCTGTTTGTTAAAATGCACGAAAAATTGAAAATATGAGGAAAAAACGTACGATGAATATTAAAAAAAAAAAAAACACGCACAAATACCAGCCGTCTTCGTTTTTTTTATGGTGAAAATTTATGAAAAAAGTCGAATCATTTGATTTTATTTTCTTTTTATATGGGAGTATTGGCAGGGAAAAAAGGGAACGTGTTAGCCCACATCGAAGAAAAAGAAATAAATATTTTTCTATATAAGAAAAAATTCGCAGCACAAAAGCCTCTCTTCGGAGACATCCGGTAAAATTGGAACGATACAGAGAAGGTTAGCATGCATCGTCTTTTTCGTGTTCTTCCGCCGTGTTGTGTTGTGTTGGGTAGATAACTAATTCAATTCATCTTTTTAATTCTCTTAAACGACGATGCAACAGCACCATTACTATGAAATTCGTTTGCTCGCATGCATTAATGCTTTTATGCCGATGCAATTTCGTGGTTTTACAACTGGGGGTTCAATGATTCAATATCTTCCTTGCGAATTACGACGACATGCTCCTGTTATTCCAGTAATTGCTTAGGTGTTGGAGTCGGTAGTGACGCTGTGTGATTCAATCTAGTAACTTCCTTTTTGGATGAGGATGTGATTTGCTGTGCCTGAGTTATCAGCGGCGACGTTGTTTCATTCGGCGACAGATTCCCGGCGGTAGCATGCCGCCCCTGCTAGTCACAGGAGCGCCAGAACCAGCTTGCCCTGGCACCCTTGTCCTCTGCCATGGCATCAGCATCCACTCTTCCTGACGATTCATTGCTTCTAGACTGAGTCTATCTGCCATTCTTGCTTCTACTTCTAGCTTCAGATTCCTTTCTGAGATTCTGCACTCTTCTTTCGCTTCATCTCTTCCACTTTTTCTCAATAATTCCTATCAATTATCTCCAGCTAGATAAAATTAATTCTCTTTTGGAGAGTCATGCTCATGGTTATGGTTATGGTTATGGATGATACATTGATTAAGGCCTGGGGGCATTGGATCAGGGTGATGAGACTCATCCTAAGAAATGTGCGGCATCAAACCCTAGATGATATTTCAAGCACGCTAAGCAACAATGATACAGACACACTCAACAGTCTACGCCGCGATACATCTAAAATAATAATTCAAAATTATCCATGAATAATCAATATGTGACTATAATAAATAAAAAATAAATAAATAAAAATTAATAAATAATAAATAAAAAATAAAAAATAATAATAATACAAAAAATCAATATGTGACTATATATCCATCCACAATAGAATATTCTATTATTCTTCACAGAGCATTTTTCTTAATTATATAGTTCCAATAATAAAACATAAGATTATAATTTTCATAAAATTAAAATCTTTAATTTAGATAAAGACGTCATTGAAAAAACCCATCTGGTGAATGAACCAAAGAAGTTTCTAGCTTATGATTCACTAGTTAGGCTATCTTTTGGGCCGCTATGAAAAACCATTATCGAGCCGGTAATGCCACCCACACACACACACACACACACATATATTACATATTATTAAAATTAAAAATAATTTAAAACATTACATACACATATATTGATGAAAATATCGATAAATATAGTATTTTACTACTTTAATTTTACAGATATATTATAAATATCAATAAAATATCAATATAAATATAAACATTATTCAAATATAATAAAATATTAATAAAATTATATGTGTTTTATAATATTTATTTTTATCATATTTTATTATATAAATAATATAAAAATAAGATTTGTTTGAAATATTCTAATAATATTTGTATATTTTAAAAATTATGCTGCTAAATATTTTTAAAATAAATGTTCCTACACCTTTTTTTCAGACAAATAATATCAACAACCAACTTCTTGATCGACCAGATAGTATCTTCTATCCTTTTAGATTATATCCTCATATTTGCTTTTATACCAAGGAGATAATTTTTTTTTTTTACTCAAAATTTGTGAGTATACTTGTTTTTTTAGTACCACTCTCATGGTAGAGAAATAAAATAACCATTCATGATAATTAGTATGTCTTACCCAGCTACTATAGTACTCATAAGAAGTACTAGTATTACTCACCAGAAATCAAAATACACATTACGATTAATGATGTGACATTCTGAGTCGCTCTCACCACCTCACTCATCAATAAATTTTTGAGTCTGCATAAACTTTTTTTAGTGTTGATTCTAAGAAAACTAAATAAATAGTCATAACTAGCATTTACTACAAGAGTGTTCTATGGCTTAAGTATGTATATTTTCTAAGTAGGTACCACCCTGAATAAGTATGCAAAGAATTAGTTAAAATTAAGGGTTCATAATTCTTGCACTGTATCAAAGAATAAAAAAAATCACGTATAGTGTACTAGCATGCAATTGTTGCACGTTGTTGCTTTATACGGCGTAGTTCAATCTGATGATTTAGTTTGTCTTTCAATTATGGGAATGCAGGAGCATTCATTCTAAACATGAAATGACTTAATTTGTTCATTAGTTATGCTGGTTCTTTGCTGTATCATTTCATTTTTTGAATTGCACCATAATATATGTTATATTGACGAGCAATGGCTATCAAGCAGGGTGGATTAGGTTTTTGGAGCTTATAAATGGCTTTCATACATTGAGAATCACTCAGCCATTTACCAACAATCTTTCCAAATATTTGATATCTTATGTGCGTGCTTTTGGATTAGTATGCATATGGAGGTAGGATTCAAGTCGCATACTTTAACATATGATTACTCCATCATTTCTATATATCTATTAGGTAGCTATAAGAATCCGCAACGATCTTGCCACTTTCAACCCACTTTTGTAGGGTGCGTTTTGCATTTTTAATTCTTCCTGCCCTGATGATTAATAAGTCTCTAGTTGCAATTAGAGACTTCTAAAAGGCGGGATCTTTTTTGAAGTCCCATTCCTTTCACATATTTTGTGAGATCAGATATGATTGGTGGATCCATTTTATCTATAACATATCTTCTTTTTTTAGTAATCCTCCACAACATTTTTATAAAGAAAGAAGAATTCCAAATTTTGATGTTCAGGAATCCTAGGCCACCTTGATGTGTAGGAGTGCATACCTTGTTCCATGCCACCCCTGGGTGGTATCTTCTCATGGGTTGGCTGCCCCAGAAGAAGCGACGGCACGAGCTATCTATTGCTACTATTATTGTTGATGGAAAAAGGAGCATATAAAACCAATAGTATTTTATGCCTTGGAATATCGTTCTCAATATTTATAGTCTACCTCCAATTGATAATAGTTTTCTAGCCAATTGGTGGATTGCTGAGGTAATCTTTAGCAAAAAGTCTGAGAAATGCAAGGTGATTAATCTGCTAGAGGAGAGTGGAACTCCTAGGAAAGTGAAGGGCAAAAGGCCTACTGAGAATTTCGAATTATGTAGGATCTCCTCCTTAGTGTTCTCCGGTACCCCTCCAAAGAAAATATTCGATTCGGAGATCTCAACTCTTGGTTCATAGATTCATGAGCTAATACTCATGATATAGATAATCGAACTATGTTTTTCTTTTTTGTTGAGTTTATAATCTTTAATATTATTGTAGCCAATAACACTACTATACGTGCTAGAAGGTATATTAACATTAATATTAGATATATTCTATTAACACGAGTCCTTTTATATCTAATTTTTGTCATAATATATTCTTAATCATTTTTTTTTTTGTTAAAAATAACAAAAACATTACAATATTTTATCTTTTTTTAATGTTTATGTCCAAGATTGGTGGACTATCATGATGATTTCTCTAGGAATTGAGCGAGATGGTTTGTACTTATTTTCTAAACTTTCAAATACCTCTAGATGTTTGGTTACTACCAACCCACTTATTATATATTTTCAATCTTGACATCTATTATAGAGTAATGCACTTTAAAATATAAATTATAAAAAGAAATGCTAACACTTAAAAATATACTTAACATTAGTGTTCAAGATTTTTTTTGAGTGACATTGGTCAATTAATCGAACATATTGTTGCTCTTGCACATAATGAGATAGCTGAAAGGAAGAATATATATTTAGTTATAATTACGAAATATATTGTGGCTCTTGCACTTAAAAATATGCTATAACATTTCTACAACATACAAGTTTTGTGACTTTGTATATGCATTAAGATAATATATATTTAGTTAAAATTTAGTTAAGATAAGTATATGCATTAAGATAAAAAAAATAAAGTGAGAATGTGTGACTGTGAATATGAGAATGTTGGAACACATCACACTATCATCAAATGACATGTAATAAATAATCTACTCATTTATATAAGTAGAAACATGACTCACTACAAAGAAATATTCATCTACTAAACAACAAATATTGTGAAGTATTATTCGACAATCCTAGTTGTATGTATTTTTATTGAAATATTTTGTTATGCACTCAATTTTATTTTTTCTCTCCTCTTCTCTCTTTTTTTTTCTCTTTCTTCTCTATTACCTTTATTGGCATTGGATCTATTCTATTTACAATTTATTGATTATTATTAAGTTCTAACTCTCATGTCCAACTTAACTATAGTTTGTAAGTGCATGTCTGCAAAGTAGAAGAGCACTTATTCAAAAAAAAAAAAAGAGATGGGTCGGCGGTACACACATAAAGTTAAAGTACATATTTAATTGAGATAATTATGTTTTTTATGCACTCCCAATAAAATAATGGGAGAATTATGTCTTGGGGTCTTGGGAACCCAAATAATTAACCTTAAGGCCTCATAAGACCTATATTTGACCTCAAAAGTATGAAACAAACAAAAATTAATGTTAAGGATATAATATTTTTATAATACCTCATTTACCCCTGATGATGTGGAAAATAATAAATGTTACATTTATTAAGAAAGAGAGAAAAGCTCCGACGGGACTTCGGCGGAGACTTCTCCCATTTGCACATCCTCCAGCCTCTTCTGTTCTTCACCAAGCTAAAACCTGTCGTTGGCTGACCTGGATGGATTACGTGATTGGTAAAGTTGGGGCTTGATGAATTATCAGAACTAAGCTCGTTCGTTGGATAAATTACACGAGTGAGAGTGTTGTGGATGTGGCCGGTTGTATTGTCGGCATTGAGGTTGGACGTCATCGGATCACCTTCTTCGAACCTCCTCGATTCAATATAGATGTTGGAGTATCCATCGAAGTTCCAAGCAGCTACCATAAAAAGAAAAACCAGAGAGGCGAAAACATGGAAGCGCCACCTGACAACGTACGTGGGGCCTACTACCGGCTCCGCTGATGGTGGTGATAATTTCCATTCTTTATCCGCCATTGTTGCCACAACATGGAGATAATCTAAGACGTAATTAATTAAACGTATAACGGAGAGGAAGGTGCTCTGATCAATGCATCCGGTGCTTTCATTAATGCATCAGGAGCTTTGATTAATGCATCAGGAGCTTTGATTCTACATCAGCTGCTGATGTGGAATCATTAAGGGCATTTTTGTCCTGGAAATGTTTATATCCTTAAAGTCAAATATAAGTGTTATGAGGCCTTAAGGTTAATTATTTGGGTTCCCAAGACCCCAAGACATAATTCACCCTAAAATAATTAAAAAAAGTAACTAAATTTTTAATATTTAAATAAAATGCACCAAACTACTAACTAATTGATTTTGGATCATTCGAATAGAGTAAACCTAATTTTTTTTCATTATTATTTTTGTTAATCATTTTTTTTACGATTTCATATTTATTTTTTTCATTTCATACAAATATGACATGTAGCATATGATTGTGTTTTTTCATATAATTTGAAATTGTAATTTACAATTTATATTTTATATACGTAAAAATTAAAATCAACTTGCTCGACGCGACTCTCAGCATGACCCAGCCCAATTCTGCTCGGAATCATGTCGGTTGGACCATGTCTGGCCAGGCAAAACACAAGTCGTGTCACACCATGCAAAATATAAGCCATGTCGCGTTTAGCACGGCATGATAGCATGACTGGGCTACCTAAAACGAGTCATGCCAGCATGATAATGCTCATTTGATACCTCTAATGATATTAAAGAAAAAAATATTTATTTGCTAGATTTTCCAATTACTCATTATTAATTCATTTTGTCACAAATATAATAATAATCAATAAATTCGCCTTCATTAACATAGAATATTACACATGAGTTTATTTTAAATAAAAGAGTAAAAATAGAATCTGAGAATAAAAATAATATGGTAAAAATTAATCATTATTTAAACACTATAAACTTTTTGAAATTAGTAAAATCCAAAAGACCAAATTTTTTATTAGTATATTTTCTCGCTAGTTTTTAATCATTATATATATTTTAATTATATTTTTATAATTATTTATTTCTTTTTTAGTACCTTATTAATTATTTTTATAATGAATGCAATACAAATAACTAAATTACTCTACTTAAACTAAGATGGTATTTACATATAAGTTAATTTATCTAATATATTATATACAAATCTTAAGCCTTAATGTGACACAAAAAAAAAATAATTTGATAAAAATTAATCATTATTCAAACTCTAAAAATTAAAAGAATTGGTGGATTGATATATTTTTCCACCCAACTTTTAAATCATTATAATTATTCTAAGTATATTTTAAAGTTTATTTTATCTAAAATATTATATTTTATAAATAAATATAAAATCCAAATAAATGAGTAAAAATTCTAAAATCCAAATTTTCTTATGAGTAATTTTTCTTACCTAGGCTTTGAACAATAACATAGTTTTTTTTTTTTAAGTTATTATATATGACCATCCAATGGTCAGCACAACAGATGCGTTTGCATCCAATGGTCGACATGAACAACTCAGCCCATAAAGTTGAAAGTTGAATTCTTGACCCAAGAGACAGATGATGCAAGTCCATGATCACGGCCATCTTCCCAATGCTTCACCAAATTGGATTCGATCTCCACGCTGGACGCTAAATTCAAACTTTGAAGGCAGCTTGCCAATTTCAATTGCCTGCTGCGTGGGCGCTTGGAAAACAAGCACCACCGTCGACCCCAAATTGAAGGCGCCGACCTAAAAAAAAAAAAAAATGGTTCGTGTTTGGTTCAATAATCCTGTTATGAATTTACTCCATGAGGATAAGCTTGGAGAGGTAGGCAGAGCTGCAACCTCTTCTCCTTTCCTAAGCAGCTTGCCTAATCCTTCTGGTTCATATGATCGCTCAGCGGGATCTTCGCAGCTCCAAAGCTTTCCCCCTGGCAGGTTCGTCTTCAATTCTGGCTCAATGAAAAGCTGCTAAGGCAGTAAAAGTTATCTTCTGTCAGTTTACATCGTCAGCATCAGCATTATTGGCGCCCAAGAAAAATTTTAAAAAGAAGAAAAACAGTGAAATGCCCTCTGAGAGAGAATTAAACCTCGATTGAGCCAACATTTGTGGCGCCAATTGCAGCCATGGCCATGAAACCACCTTGCCAGTATCCTTCAAGAACAACCTGCTACCCATAAACTAAGAAAAGATAAAACTTTCATCACTGATACCAACAGCAATTGAGGGTGCCTACCCTTTCATTCTCCACGTAGAGGTTATATATTGTTCTTGAAGCACGTTGATTTGTGGGATACAAGTGCCCTAAACCGACAGAATTGGTCAAACACCCGCATATACATACACAATTCAGAACACATATACATTTATATTCTTGATTATTACAAAACCTAACAGAGGAGGAAGAAAAGAAAAATTCATGTTTATAGCATTGGAATTGAGCAAGAGGATTCAAAATTTATGCCTAAGAAGTGAAATATGGGAGAGACCTGAAAAATGGCGGCGAATGAGAATGTGCCAATCAATTGGTGAATGTATGCGATGATAATCTCCTGGCCTCAAGTATAATACACAGAAGTAAAGGTCTTCTGTTGAGCTGCAAGAACAATTATAATATTGGATAAAGGTCATACCCAGTGTAGTGTACAAGGCTCCCGCATATACATACATAATTCAGAACATATATATATATATATATATATATATATAAGAAATATGTGTGTGTGTATACACACACACACACACACACATATAAAATAAGAAAACACAGTTTCTTTTCCCTTCAAACCAAACTTAGAAATAATTAAGAAATATCATAAATTTATATATTTACACACACACACACACACAGAATGATCTTACAACTTGTATATCAATTATTGAGAAAAACTCACAAATATCAAATTAATTTTTTATTGATTTGAAGGTATTTTTTAAATTATATCCAAATTAATTTAAAATTATTTCATAAAAATAGTGGAAAAGATCAAAAATCAATCATTAAATATAAAAATTAATGAAACCATAAAATATGAATTGCTTAACTTACATATATCATAATTAAGAGAAGTGATTTCTTCTTTCTGCACTTCATCACTTTCAACATGATCAACAAAAAATAATAATGCTCAATTCAAAACACATATAAGTGAAAGATCCATGATCACTATGCACGAATCACAAATACTAAATATAACTATTACGTATTATCTCAGCATTCATGATCTCAAATAGAATCTTTCAAAAAATTAAGATTATATAAGGAAGGTCATACAAGCATAGAAAAACACATTATTAGTCAAACTAATATTTGTAAAATTATATAAAAATTTAAAAAATAACATTGAGTGCATATATCAGATGTGTTTAAACCATCACTAATGCACTATTTCTCATAAAACTCCAAAATTAAATGAGGTTGATCATAATCAGTACTGAAATGATTAACCAGTGTGAAAGTTTATCGTATACATCTACTCTGTAGTTAATAAGAAGAGATTAAAGGGAGGGTGAAAAAAATTTAACATTAACTGCATAAACCATGATAATTGACTTGTGTATCAATGATTTAAAATTTTAAAAAATTATAAAAAAAATACCTAGAAAAATATAATTTGTATTGAAAAATCTATATATATATATGTGTGTGTGTGTGTGTGTGTGTGTACATAGATACACGCACACACATATATAATGTATATATATCACTGCTCCCACACTGGAGCCCGCAATAACTATTCAAAATGTCAGTCTGGCACTCTGGCACAAGAAAATTCTTGATTACAAAGAAAAAAGTTGGTCAAATTCAATCATCACAATTATATGTTAACACCACCCAATTAGAATAATTTGATCATAAAACAAAAATAAATAAATAAACATATCTAAAACATTAATATAAAAAATATTTATATAAAAAATTATAAAAATTCACAAGAAATTCAAGATTGCTTATCAAATCCAATAAAAAAAACCCAAATTTTCAAAATGCCAAGAAAGTAACAATTCGACAAAATAGATTCAAGTTAACCAACTAGTACAAATTAGTGTTTATAAAAGAAATAAAAAAGTCCAACAATCCATAAAATAATTTCAGGCCAAATTTTACCTTTGGTCAAGGATAATCAAATAACAAAACCATAAAATAGGCGACATGGCCATGAATCATAGTTGTGAAGTGCTATATATATATACAAAAATATGACAATTAAAACTCTATCAAATCACCTATTAAGTCAAAAATAAAAGAGAATAATTGAAGCTTGCATTTACTTAATAAAAATACACATTAAAAATAATATATAGAATAGTATCAAGTGTAGTGTAGAGTGTTATTACACAAAATCTATAGGCTACCATCATTTTAAATTTTAATTATTTATGAAATAAACATAAATATAAAACAAATAAAATCCATTAAAAAAAATATTTGTGTTAATTTAAAATAAATTATAAAAAATATTCAAAAATCTTATATTCAACTCGAGTGAAAAATCAACAACCCCCATACATCAATTTGAACTACATGAAAAATAATACAAATAATATAAAAATATTCTATAAAATAATAGCATACAAATATGCTCTTATACAATGAGATAACTTACAAGTTGAGTACTTTCATCAAAAATATAGAATAAAAAATAAAATAACTACATCATCCTCCATCAAACTAGCACGTACAAGTCCAAAATATTAAGATTGCATAAAAGAAAAATAAGTAGACTTCTTCAAGATCTTCATAAAAATATCTATTGACTATTATACCATCTGGATATATACAGAAGAACAAATATCATCTTGGATCTTTTCACCCTAACAAAGAAGCAAATTAACCTCTGTGTTTCGTCCGCTTGTGAAAATACTATTTAAGATGATGTATCTCAATGTGTGAATGTCGCCATAAATAATAGTGGGAGAAAAAAATAGTTACTCAATTTCTTATAATAAAGTAACGCGTCCAAAATATCTCATAAATAACTATCACCATTGTTTGAATTCGATTTATATACTGTATCTTAAAATAACTGTCTGCCTAAAACTTTTTCAAGAGGGAAGATTAACCAACTCCAAGAAAAATACAAAAGTATATTGTAGACCTCCTCTAGATGCATGATATACTCAACATGAATCTGAATACACAATCAACTATAAGTGACAATGATCCTAAAAGAGATTTTAATTTCTAGAAATTTATTCTTATTTCTCAATATACAATGAGTTGTGTCAAAGTGAATATGATAAGAATAATCTAAAAAATAACTACTACACTAATTATATTTATTATATTTAGTATGATCATTAATAAGAATACCTACTAGAATATAATTCACAAAATCAATCTTAATAATAATATCATAAATATATATATTATCTATAATAATATGATATCCTTCATAGAATAAACAATCTTCATACTAAAAATCTTATAAGATTCATCATCTAAAATTATGTCTGAATATACTATTTGAGTTGGGTGATATTTAATTATTATCTCGAATAATTAGAATATCATTCACGTAGATAATTAGCAAGATTAACTACCATCAATGTTCCTTCAAAAAAAAATAAAAAAAAAATTATTAACACAAAAGCATAACCAAAATAAAATAACTATCTATGAAAATCTCATAAATCATATTCATGATGATTATTTCAAGACAATAAAATATTTTGCATCATCTTCAAACTCTATCTGAATTTACAACTCAAATCTTAAGTGACTGCTCTATATATAGCTCTTTGTCGAGGTCACCATGAAAACTTTATACCTAACTAATATATCATCCACTTGTAAAATATAAGAAAAATAAAAATTCACAATGAAATAATCTTACCCATCAGAGAGAAAGTATTCTAGTAAATCACATCAATATTAGAGTATATCCTCTTATTATAAATCTCATCTTAAGGCAATATGTCTTCCTATCTTAACTTATCTTTACATAAAAAAATATATTTTAAAATATTATTTATTCTCAATATCTTAATGTCAAATTCAAACTAAATTTTTATATTTAATAAAAATACATAAAAATAAAAAAATTAATATCTTTTTTTTAATATTGACAATCATGTAAATATTACAAGTAATCTAAATATCAACCTATTATATATGATTATCCTATAGAGTCCCTAAGTATCTAAGCATATCAGATAGGATGGTTCCCTCCTGAAAGCTTCATGATGAGTTAGATATGAAATTCTAGTATATTTCATCATTGTATATCTCATAATCAATATACATCACACCTTTGATACTCAATTCTAAAATATTCAACTTATCCAATAAAAAATATCTCAGGCAATAATAAATCACTTATAGATTAATAATAGACATACAACTTGAATAACTCTTATAAGTTGAGGAGAACAATATAAACCATTTTGTTTAATCCCAAAAAGAATTATTTTTTTTAGTTTAACTATCAAGTATATAAATACTAACAAAAAAAAATAATATCCCAACCTTACTTCATAAATCAATTGATATAAAAAAAATAAGTAAACTCTAATATATATAAAATATATATCAAAAATAAAACTAATATTGATATTGACATACCCCATTGCTCGTACTAAAATATTATTGATCATAACAATATCAAAGACTTTAAATTCTTAAATAAGAAATAAAAATAATATGATTACAAGTGACATGAGTATTCGCTATTAAATATAAAACTTTATAATCTAAAATTAAAAAATAAGCAAAAAATAGAATAAATATACACATCAAGCTAGAAACGCCCAAAAAATAAAATCTACATACTCCCTATGAGAAAGTGTCAATGTAACTAATCCAATACTCATAATCATAGAAAAATCAGACAAGAAGATACTATATTTGATGTATAGTCTATGAAACTTTAAAAATCTATCATAACTCAAAATACTACATTCAGCACATCTTGTGAGTATATCGAACCATTTAAAAAATAAAGTAATTATCACCTTTCTGATTCAAAAATATCTTTGTCAACCCTCCCGACTCTCTTTCTACTACTATGTGACAAAGATATGATATTATAATTGATCATACTAAATCCACTCAATCAATATATAATTATCAAAGTCTAAGTCATTCTCTAACAAATCTCAATAGAAGTGGATGTTTCTTCTTTTTGAGAAACTATGTTTGCATAACAAAATACCAATCTCCCAATGAATACATATAAAAAATATTATAAATCTAATTGTCAAATCTTCTTAGCACAGTCTATATATCAATACAAATATCATACCATCAATTCTCTATCATTACTATGTTCAAGTTTCATAATAAGTCATCTTATCTTAGCTAATCAGTTTTCAATTGAATAACGGTTAAAAACCTATCATAAAAATAGAATCTATGTTTAAGTCTTAAATCATCTTCCAAGTTTCATAAGAACCAAATATATTTGGTATACTAAATCAAACTATCATAGATTTCCTAGTAGCTACATATCAATCATCATTCATTTAATAATCTTATTTTGAAGTAAATTTTTAAATAAGTGACCTGTATAACATTAGGTCACAAAATAGATCAAACTATGTGACCCAAATAGAATATGTATTTATCCTCAATTTCTAATATATTATCTCAAGTGATCTCATACTAATTCCAACTATTTTATTTCCTATTATCTCGCATCAGAAAACATTTTCACAATATGAATCAAAAATAAAAGATTGCACAAACTACTATAATTTTATACAAAATATCCAAAAATATAAATTTTAAATACTTTAGAACACCCAAAAAAGACTAAAATACCTATTGAACCAATTCTATAAAAGTGTCGTCATACCAAATTCCATGATGTCTCTTGCCAACTACCAAAAAGCATTTCAAGATAATCAGTGGCACATCGTCGAGCCCACTATACATGAGTTTTTACAATTTAAGCATGATAACACACTGTCACCGCCACAAATTACTAGTAATTAGTATCACTGGCACAACCAAAATGTGGGTCATCACCCATGCACCCCAACATCAATGTCACTTAGCCAAAAAAATATCCTTTGATAGCATGTTCGATAGTGGTTAAGGTTAAATTTTAGAAAAAAGAATAGAGAGAGAAGGAAAGTACAAGAAAAAAATATTTAGTTTGAAAATTATTTTTGGAATATAATATAAATCATCTCTGTGTGTGTGTGTGTAAATCAAAGACCACCCACATATTGGGTATTTCCAAACAATAACAAAAAATAAAATAAAATAAATAAAAAATAAATTAAACCTCAAAAATCACACTAGACTAAATGCATTCATATGGTTTTAGTTTTTATTTTTGATAAAATAAACCCTATTCCCTTATAGGTGACAAATCGCACTGACAAATAATACATTGCAAATAGTTATTCATATAAAAGCAATTACTATGAAAGAATGATTGCTTCAAATTCTTAGTTATAAGCATGAAATCCATGAAAACTCCAATGATAACAGAAAACAATAACTAAATTAATCTCACAAGGCCAAAAAAAATATTAAACCATAACAACCCAAAATCACCATTAAAATTACATAAAATATTTACAGTCTCATTTGACTCTTTGAGCCACGATCAAACTAATACTAACATCATCAATATTAAATTGGTGCACATATGATTTTCAAAATTTTATATATCAGTATGAATAAAAATATAAACAAAATAAAAATATATATCTATAAATTTTATTTTTGCCAACAAAAACCCAATAAATTAAATTTTTGAAATCCTTATTGAATGTATCGCTATAACATATAATATAATAAACGGTATCTCTTAAATAGACAAACAATTAGGGTACCTCGATGATGTGGATGAAGTGCCTTTTATTTCAGAAGTCAATGGAATTCTACTATTGCTTGAGTTCCCAACATTTCCATTCTGGTCACTACCATCCTTGGACATATGCCCTCTAGGTATGGTGGGAAGGGTAGAGTTTGTACCAAGAAGAGAAATAACAGAATATGAAAACCCTTTGACTTGCTCAATCATAGCCCCTGATCCTCCTCTCAACTCTCCATATCCTAAAATGGTACCATCCACAGGGCTAACCTGAAAGCAGTTCAAATATTGCAACACAATTCAGGAGTCCCTCCACTCTATGAACCCAAAGTTGGCGCTCTGATTTCTATCCAATTTATCAAGTTTTAATTAATACAAATTTAAGTTAGACAAGTTTTATTGAATCTAATAATGCAAGACAAGACAGAATACTTTGGTTAATGACCAAAAAAACACAACACAAAACTTAGAACCAACTTGGTTCTAAGCTGGTTCTGAGATGGATATAAGTTGGGTACAAACAATGTAAGACAAGCCAGGGCTAACTCAATTTGGCACGATTCAACCAAGTCAAATTGAGTTAGCCCAGAAACAAGCTTGAGCTGAAAACACAAGCCTTACCATGTTTTCGTTCTATGAACATTATGGATTATGAGGAACCATATTATTATCATCTAGTGCTCAATAATCAAGATTAAGCTTGAATTTGAGACCCATTAATTCAGATTAAGCTTCAACCAAACCAAGTTGATGAATAACATTTGCATCAAATCAAGCCACTCTATTCCATTAAAAGATGGAGAACTGAAAAACAACAACCATGAACAGATTTGGAATCAAGGAGCTTGTTACCAGTTATACCAGACATTGTGGGTCAGGGTTAATTGGCCTGCATCCTTGCTTCAAGGAACGAACAAAGAATTCCCGCAAAGAAACATAGTTTTCAAGAGAAAGGGAAGCTTCTTCTAAGTCTGACATGTTTAAAAAAAAAATTAAAAAAAAAAAAGATAATCAATATTTCATTATGATGATTAAAAATGAATAATTGTCAAATAGCTAATTTTCCCATATATTTTCCAAGCATAAACAAAATTAATTAATAAGGACTAAAAATAGTACTTGAGTGGAATGCTCGGGCCCAAGCTCGATATACATAAGGACGCATGAAGATTGGAAGTTCCTGAAAAGAATGTTTCTTCAATAAGCATCAGGTATGAATACAAGTCTTTATTGATCATATGCAATGCTGAATTTAATAAAAATCAAAAATGCTGATTTTTTTGAAAACAAGTTGTCATCTAAGTTCTACCAATTACATTGCACATTATCATAATGAATATTAAATTACAAAAAAATATATACACATAGGCATGTATCACATGTAATCAGCATATTGTTTGTTTATGCATCACAATAAAAAAATATACAAATTATAAAAAAAATTATAAAGAGGTCATGCCTTAGTGCAATATCAAATGTCTTCATCCAAAAGCAATACGTTTCGACTTAGAGGCTCATCAGAAAAAATTTCTCTAATTTTCAAAGATAAGATTGTCAATATCATAATTATTTAAGACACAATACATACCGAGATGCAAAATTCTTTTAAAACCTTGAAGCACAAAGTTCTTTTAAAGCCTTAAGGCACGAAATACTTTTAGCACCTTGAGACGTAAAGAGTTATTAAGGCATGTGTTTTTTATGAAGCCACTCTATGTAAAAATACGTAAAGAATATATATTTCATTAAAATAATTATCTATAATTTTTATTTATTAATAAAATACAATCAAATAAATAAACATCAAATATGAAAATTAAATATTATTAGTATTTTTCACCATCACAATTATTTAAAATTATAAAATAAAATAATTAACTTCAATAATCCAACAAACAAAATTCAAATTTTAAATATATCTTATCAAATATAAAAATAAAATATTATTAATATTTTTTTCATACCAAAAATTAAAAATTCAAAAAAACAAATAAAATAAATACTAATAAGATTTTCTCAGACTCTAAATTCACAAAATTATCATCGCTATCATTTATTTCATCATAACTTTTAAGCTTTCTCTCAGCTTCATTTTTCTCTCTTGATAAATAAGTTATCTCTTTATCTTTATCAATTAAATCAAGAGTGATAATATATTTAAAGCTTGATTATATTGACTTTGATGTTGATTATATTGACTTATATAAACCTTAAGTTTCTCAACTCCACTAACTTTTGTAATATTATCACATGAAAAATTATCATCATCAACACCAAATCATCATTTATAATATTTTTTTGAAATATGATCAATGATGTGACGCTCATTAAATCTTTTCATCAATGCTCAGTTATACTTAATGTATATCAAATCATTTAAAAATTAATATTTCAACATATTTCTCATCTTACTATGAATCTTAAAAAAAATTATGATTATTATATTATATATTACAATAAATAATATAATAAGGATATTCAATTCATTCTCGAATATGCTCCAATTTCTTTATTCAGTTGCAATTAATATGAATAACTTATCAGCTGAATATTTCATATAA
>JAREIK010016855.1:117500-246392 GCA_029783825.1 Sapria himalayana
AATTGCTTTAGCTTTAAATTTTCTATCTTTCAAATTATTGCGGGTTTAGTTTTTTTTTATAGCAGTGATATCAGAGAAAGACTAGTTAATAATTTTTGTGGTTAATAAATTTTAGAAAAGTTCTATTAAAGAGTGATGAGAGCCTAAAGATTTGTGGTTTTTAAGAGGGTAATTGTACCCCTCCACATACCTAGGACCTTTTTTAGTGTAATAACACAAATAGTTATTATTATTCTAGGTTATTGTTCACTGTAAAAATGAAACTTGACAGTAAAATTTAAAATAGAAAAGTTCAATGGAATTAATTTTTCATTGTGGAAAATGAAAATTATTTTGAGGAATAATAATTGATTAGATGCAATTGGAAAAAGGTTCACCGGAATTTTTTAAGACAATTAGAATGAGATTGATAGTAATACAGTAGCTAAACTGCATTTAGCACTTGTTGATGGAGTATTATTGAGTGAGGCAAAAAAAGAATACGACAAAAGAAATTTGGGATATTCTCACAAGGTTGTACGAGGCAAAGTCATTTCACAACAAGATCTTCTTAAAAAGAATACTTTACACTTTGTGAATGAAGAAATTTATTACGATAACTTATCATATCAACATTCTGAATACTTTATTTTCGCAACTTACTACAGTAGGTCATAAAATAGAAGAAGTTGAACGTGCTGAGATTTTACTTCAAAGTTTACCTGATTCACATGAGCAACTCATCATCAATTTAACGAATGGTGCATTGACTAATAGTTTAATTTTTAATAATATTGCCTCTGTCATCTTAGAATAAGAAAATAGACAGAAAAATAAAAAGGATAGATATGTAAATGCATAGTAGATGCTTTGATGATGATATGAGTGAGATCAACAGAGCGTGGCCCCAATGGGAGTCATAATTATGGTAGATCAAAATATTGAAGTAAGAAAAATGTTATAATTATAGTAAGAAAGAGTACTTAAAAAGAGATTGTTGGTTTATGAAAAGAAATATGGATAATGAGTTATCAAAAACTCAAGTGAATGTTGCAAGCATCATTGATGAAGGTAATATTTTATACAGTAAGGTAATAATAATGGTTGAAAGTAGAAAATAGTTTAGTGATGTATGGTTGCTAGACTCGGGAGTAATGTGACATATGACATCTAGGAGAGATTGGTTTCACAAATATGAATCAATCTCAGGTGGGTCGATGCACATGAGTGATGATCATACTTTGAAAATTATTGGTATGGGTACTATCAAAATTAAAATGTTTGATTGTATGATTCGTACCATTCAAGAGGTATGACATGTGATTGACTTGAAGAAATATATATCGCCTTTGGGACAAATAGATAATATTGAATGCAAAACTTTTATTGAAAATGAGATGATAAAAATTGTGAGGTTTACTTGTATTAATGAAGGGAGAAAAGATCACGATAAATTTATTCATGCTTAATGGAGAAATAGTACATGAAGCAGATGCATGTGTTGTATCAATTACTAAAGAAGAAGAATCAACGATGATATGGCATCTCAAACTATGATATATGTCAGAATAAGGTTTGAAGATTCTCTCTAATAAAAGTTACTTTCGGGGCTCAAAATGCTAAATTTATATTTTTGTGAGCATTATGTTACTAGTAAGCAGAATAGATTAACATTTAAAAGATCATATGTGAGAAGTAAAAATACAATAAACTTGATATATTCTGATGTATGGAAATCACCTAAAATATCTTATGGAGGAGCGAAATATTTTGTATCCGATCAAGAAAAAGTCAGATGTATTTTTAACTTTTAAAGACTTCAAAGCATGGGTGGAGCTTGAATTTAGGAAAAAAATTAAGTGTTTATGGACAGATAATGGAAGTGAATATATGGTTAGTGAATTTCTTGTTTTTTATAAGCAAGAAGGTATCAAACGATAGTTCATAGTCATGCACACGTCACAACAAAATGGAGTAGCAGAACAGTTGAATAGAATTCTTGCAGAAAGAATGAGAACAATGTTAAAGACTGCAAGACTACCCAATTCCTTTTGTGTGGAAGCAGCAAAAACTACATGCTATGTAATAAATCGATCATCATCAACATCGATTGATTTAAAGACACTGATGGAGATGTTGATGGGTAAGCCAGTAGATTACTCTATTTTACTTTATTTTGGATGTCCTGCATATACGATGTACAACACCCATGAAAGAACAAAGTTGGATCAAAAATCCAGAAAATACATATTCTTAGAGTATGCTGAATGAGTTAAGGGGTATCGCCTGTGGGAGCCCACTGTCCATAAGGTAATTATTAGTAGAGATGTAATTTTTAAAAAAAGAATTGAAGATTATAGCACATTAAAAGAAGTTTCAGAAACTACCACTGTGCATGTAGAAAATGATCAGATACAAGATGTTCCAAAATCAATGGAGAAAGAACTAGAGCATGAAGCATAAGAACAAGTCGTGTCTGAGGCTCAAGAAGTTAGTCGGCCAATTCGTAATAGAAGACCACCAACTTGGTACTCAGAGTATGTTACAGAGAGTAACATTACATATTGTCTCCTGACAAAAGTTGAAGAACCTTCAACATTTCAAGAAGTTTAAGATAATTCAGATGTATTTTTGTGGATGACAACAATGATGGAAGAAATCAAAGCTCTACACAAGAACAAGACTTGGAAGCTAGTATCATTATCAATTGGAAGCAAAGCTATTGGCAACAAATAGGTTTACAAGATAAAGCGGGATAGCAATGATCAAGTAGAATGGTATCGTGTAAGATTGGTGATAAAGGAATATGCTTAGAAAGAAGGTATTGACTTCAATGAAATTTTTTCTTTGGTGGTTTGTCCTACAATAATTAGAGTAGTAATGACTATATGTGCTACACTTAATTTGTATTTGGAGCATTTAGATGTTAAAATTACTTTTCTTCATGGAGAAATTAAAGAAGAAATTTATATGTTCCAGTTAGAATGATTTGTTGAAATTGATACAGAGAACTTGGTTTGTAAGTTGAACAAATCGTTATACGGTCTGAAACAAGCACTGAAGTATTGGTATAAGAGATTTGATTGCTTCATCATGAGCCTTGGGTGTAATAGATTTAGTTTAGACCATTGTACATACTACAAAAGGTTTGAAGAAAATGAATTCATCATTTTATATTTATATGTGGATGACATGTTGGTAGCAGCCCCAAACAAAAGTCGAATCCAAGAATTGAAGGCACAATTGGCTAGGGAATTTGATATGATATGAAGGACTTGGGACTAGTAAATAAGATTCTAGGGATGCAGATTTACCGAGATAGAAATAATAAGAAGATTTAGCTTTCTCAACAAAATTATTTTAACAAGATCTTGCGTCATTTCAGAATGCAAGATAGTAAGCCATTTTCTACCCATCTTTCTGTTAATTTTAAATTATCCTCAAGCATGAGTCCTAGCTCAGAAGAAGAGAGGAGGAAGATGTCTCGAGTATCATATGCATCAACAGTGGGAAGTTTAATGTTTGGAACGATTTGTACAAGACCAGATATTGCACAAGCAATGGGAGTGGTTAGTCAATTCATGGCAAATCCTGGCTTAAAACATTGGAGTACTGTGAAGAGGATTTTCAGATATCTGAAAGGAACCTCAAACACTACAATATGCTATGGAAGTTAAGATATTATTGTTAGAGGTTATGTTGATGCAGACTATGCTGGAAATATTGATAATAACAAGTCTACAATAGGTTATGTTTTTACTCTTGCTGGAGGAGATATAAGTTGAGTTTCAAAATTACAACATATTGTATCTACTTATACGATAAATGTAGAATATGTTGTAGCTACACAAGCTAGTAAAGAGGTAATTTGGTTGCAAATATTATTGGAAAAGCTTGGATACGAACAAAATAAGGTTACTTTATTTTGTGATAGTCAAAGTGCTCTACACTTAACAAGAAATCTAGTATTTCACTCAAAGACAAAACATATCAGGGTACAATATCATTTTGTATGAGAGAATGTAGAAGAATAAAGTGTGGATATACAAAAGATTCATACCAAAGAAAACATAGTAGAGGTTTTGACCAAACTAATCAACACTGACAAGTTTGAATGGTATAGAACTTCATGTGGTTTAACAAGAATAGAAACAAGTATTGATAAGTAAAGAAAGTGATTTTCAAGTGGGAGAATATTATTTTATTGGAGTTAGGTGAAAATCACCTAGCCCATATCGGAGATATCTTTGGGGATTTCCAAATTTTTTCCTATAAAAAAAGTTTTCCTATTCATTTGAGATTCATTCTCATGTATTTCTAATTTCTCATTTTCTTTTGATTATATTTTATTTCATGATGTAATTTATTACTTTAGCTTTGAATTTTCTATCTTTCAAATTATTGAGTTTAGTTTTATTTTATAACACATAGTCATATCAACTCATTCTCATTATTGAAGTATTAATTTTGAAATCTATTTTTTTATAAATATTTCTACTTAATTCTAATTCATTTTTAACAATATTACCCACTTTTATTAAATTTATTAACTTTATTTACTCAATTTAGATTTGTTTGAAAATTATTTTCAATTTTAATACTTTTGTTTTAAAGGGAAAAGAACAAAATTTTAGAGGAGAAGTTGTTTTACTTTAAAATGGACTGGCTAATTGCGATCCTATAATGAGATATCAACATCAATGAGTACCAGTTTTTTCTATCATACATGCCTTGTTGAGACAATAAGAATTTTGATTGCCAAGAAAGAGCTTAGTTAGGATTATGGTGCGGACAATACAAATTGAGCTACAAAAATCCAAAAAAAGAATGTCACAAAATAATATTGAACTAGAAGATAATGAGATCATGGTCATTATACAAAGCCGAGGAGAAGATTGGTTGTAAGATGGTGTGCATAAATTGTCAACAATCAAAATGATTATTTTAAATAAGTAGTATTGTGTAAAGAAGGCTAGTCTTTGATGTAAGAAAAACAACATATGAGATGTCTAAGTGGACTATAGTCCAACAACTACAGCATGTACGATCTATGTTGGAGTAAATGGCAAGTACTCTAAATTCTAGTTGAGTGTTTTATACATAAGTAAAAATTTATTAAGAACCAAAAAACATGACAAGAGAAGAATCTCAATGTGACCATGATGATGTTATTCAAACATCAAAACCAAAAAAAAACAAAAAAAAAATAGTCAAATATTGAATGCTACCCTTGCAAATGATAAATCCTAGGAATCCTACTGGATTTAAAATAAATTTTGCATCATTGCATAAATCTTAGGCATCAATCATCATCCATTATTTTTTCTAACACTGCCAGCATCAAAGAAACATGCAATTCACTACAAACACATAGTCGAACACATAAATAATGATAAAAAATTGTTTTCTTTATGGAATCCAGCCATTACAACATCTACAGTACACCCACAGAAGAAACATGCAATTCACTACAAAGAAAAAAAGAACAAATGAAACCCTAATTACTTTTTTGTTATCTATATTTTTAGTTTCTTTAAGACAAATGCAAGCAAATGAGATTATGAGTAACCTAGAAAAAGATAAAAAATAATGTGATTAAGTTTGTATTGCGACTTTGGTACAAGATTGAATTTTTATGATTATGTGTATCCCAAAAGATAGTCAGGATTGGATCTCTCATCCAATTTTATTCCACAAGTATATGTATATATATATATATATATATATAAGTAATAAAGTGGAGATTTCATCCAAATATCAATCCCACAAGATTAATCAATAATAATTAAGAACTAATCTAGCATGTATGAAAAATAAGATTCAAGTTACGAACCCTAGGTTCTAGAATAATTCATATTTTTATATGTGATAAAATTTATGAATTACCTAATTTTGATTATGTTTAGTCATAGAATGAATATTGGATAACTGTGAATGATCTCTTACTCTATTGGCATAAAATGTGGTTTTCAATTATTAAGTCATTCCCAATGATAATTACCTCATTGTTATCTCCTTGATATTTTAATATCAAAATAACAAATTATTACTACTGAAAAGTCATTCATAAGTTATTACCTCTTAGGCAATCATTAATTATTGTTAATGATTATTTCGAATATTTACTCTTATTCTCTGATCTTTAGCATCTTTCTCAATAAGAATTGATGTGATAATAGAATATTTTGTACTTTTAATTTTTTAAGTATTATATTCATATAATTAATATATATATTTCATCATAATACTTCACATGTGGCAACCATACTCTCAAAACTAAACCAAATAATTGTCACCACCATACAAGTCACATTTGATCGTGTTTGGCATGTGGGTAATCTATCATCATCCTCACTATAATAAGTGACTTGCACACTACAGGCAAAACATTTGAAAACATATTTTATTTATCACCCAACTTTAATCTAGGATTAGTTTCTCTAATGCAAGCATAATAGATTGACTTATAAAAATATTTATCTTTTTGTTTTCGTCATCATCATACTTATAATGATTAAATATATCTCAATTTTAGATTTTGACATATGAGATTGTCTCATGCATCAGGGCTAAAAGCGCAGAGATGTCAAACGGGCTGGCTCGACCCGTTTTTTTTTTTTTGAGCACGAGCGTGCCTTCTTGCCGGGCCCGGCACGACACGGATACTATACAGCCCGGCACGGCGGTGCTTGACGCAGTGTGCCGAGCCCACTCGGGCCTAGCCGTTCGGGCCAAACCAGGTCGTACGAGCCAGAAATTTTTTTTTTTAATTTTAATTTTTATTTTTTTTATTTATATAAATTATTAAAAAATATATAAAATTTTAGATAATGTATAATATTATATATTTATAATATGAAAAATGTTAAAATTTATTAAAATAACAAAGTTTAAAATTTTTTTTAAAGTAATATAAAATTAGTTTAAAATTTATTAGAAGTATATAATAAAGTTATAAATTTTTAAATGAAAAATTAAAACAAAAAAATAAATAAATCAATACATTTTGTTTAAAAAAATAAAAATTAAAAAAAAACATAAGCAACTCAAATGAAAATTGACCAATCAGCCATTTGAAACCGAATGTTCGAACCAAACAAATTACAGTTTCAACACAACGTACAAACAAAGCGTACAATTAATAAAAAAAAACATCGAAATCAAAAAACAGTAGATCATCATCAATCATCAATCGACATATCATGAGCATCATCAGCCGCAACATCAAGATCAATATCATATGGATAATCATCATCAGCAATCAACTCCTCCGCCATCGCATTGGATGAGGCCACAGTCCCAGTCACAGTCCCAGCTCCAGCACGATCATGGATGCTAAACCTCAAATCCTCCCAATCCTTCAAACAAGCCAAGGCCTCAATAATATCTAGACGTAATCTCGATCTCCTATCCGAAATCTCGTTCACTGCAACAGAAAAAGCAAACTCCGATGCTACGCTCGACACTGGAGGAGTAAGTAGATCCCGTGCCATCCTAAATAGCACGGGAAATGTGGACTCATATGATTTCAACAACTGTAATATATTAAGATTCTTAGTATCAAAATGTGATAGGATTGAGCAGTAATCTGTATTTTAAGTACCAAGAAAGCTCGCTCCTATGTGATGGTCCACCCCTACGTTTCCCCCTGGCTAGCTGAATGGAAAAATCGTGATCTTCGAACAATGTATCAATGTCCGTAATCACAGTCTCACTATCACCACCACCATACCTAGTATCGTAGTATGTGAACAGGTCGGTCAACTTCTCGTGGATGAACCCTTCAGGTGGCTCTTCCAGGTTCATGCATGAGGAAATGTAAGTCAGGGTGTTTTCCACCCTTTCCACCTTAACCCCAGGGTCCATGCATGGAGCAAGGCAATAAAGAGATGGAATAGTGGACTAGTACTTCAAGTACTTGGTTTCCATCTTTGCGACTATAAGGCTAAGTGTCGGGTCAGCTCGATACTTCCTAAACATGCTACTAATATTGCATATGCACCGAAGTGCAATGCAAGTAGTGGCCGTATAAACCGATGAACACGTGTTCGTCGTGTCATAAAAAATCTTCGGGAATTTCATAAATAAAATTCCTGAAACCCAGTCAATGTCGTCAATAATAAGTTCGTCACTCTTACTATTGACGTAGTCGGATATCACGTGTTCGTATTCAACACATGATTCTAACATCAGGTACGTGTAATTCCAACGATGTCTCATATCCGATTGGAATTTTTTTTTCTTAAGATTCAAGACAAACAGAGACTATCAAACTCTTGTTGTCTGCGAGGAGTGCGAATATATTTTAGTGCATTACATATATTATCCAACGCGGGGGAACACACCTTCATACCCGCTTGAACAATCAGGTTAATCATGTGACACATGCATCTGACATGAAAGATCTCTCCTAATGGTGCGTCTCTAATATGCCTAACAAACATGTTGATCGCTACTCTATTATTAGATGCGTTATCGAATGTGACACTAAAAATTTTATTTTGAATTTTATATTCCCTAAAGATTTTCATCATACACTCAAAAATGGTCGGGCCATCATGAGGATGAAGAATCTTAGAGAATCCTAAAATTTTTTTATTGATTGTCCAGTTTGAATCTACATAGTGGCTGGTGAGACATGCATAAGAAGATTCATCGTGACTTGTCCAGATATCGGACGTCACGGACACCACTCCACTATATGCCATAAATTAATTAATTATTTTTTGTTTTTCTAAATTATATATCTTTAGTATGTCATTCCTAGATGTGGACCTAGGAATTCTATGATAAGCATGCTGAAAATATGTCTGCATGATGCGCACTACCCTTGGATCTTCCAAAAATCTGATCGGAAGACCCATCAATGTGATAAGTCTGGCCATGCCGTCCCTACCCAACTCGCTGGAGTATATGAAGGGAGTAAACTTTGAGACTAGACTCGATCCAGTCTCAAAAAATGCAGTGCCAAGTTGGGTTTGCCTAGGATCTAATGAACCATGTTTTTTGGTACATAATTCGGCATGCCTCTTAAGGTGCCCAGTCCTAAATGAACTCTTACATGTTAAAAGTCTCATACAATATTTGCACTGTGTCATTTCTTGTTCCTCACCCCTAACATTTTTTTGTTTTATTATATTAAAATGAGTCCAAACTATAGAAGTCCTAGTTTTTTGTTTTTTAGAAGTTTGGGTTGAGACGACTGAAGAAACCAAAGTTTCAGCAGTCTCAGACCTCTGTGTAATATTTTCATTTTCAAAATATAAATATGTTTCAGTTGTATTTGTCATTTTTAGGATTTTTGATTTTAAGAATAGTTTAATAGAAACTATAAGACTGATTTTAATTTTTTCTAATTTTGATCTAGAGAAAGAAACTAGAGAGAGAGAGAAAGTTAAAAAAAATATAAAATAAATTACCCAGTAAAAGTAGTGAGATCGGTCACGTGCACGGTGCACCACAATCAAGCTCTAATGTTCAAAACCCAAGTTGAGATTCCCAAAAATCCAAGCCAAATGCCGAAATCCCGAGTCCCGAGAGAGAGAAGCAAGATTTTTGAGAGAGAAATTGAACGATTTGAGAGAATTTATGTTTATGAAAACCATAAATGTTAAAAAGAAAGGGTGGAATTTATAGATTAAAGATAATAATTTTTTTTTAAAAAAAGTAATTTTTTTAATTTTTTTTAATTTTTTTAATTTTTTAGGGGGATGAATCATGAGGGCCGTTGGATTCTGCCCCCTAGCCATTGGAGGCATGATCAAACGGATGAAAATATAATTTTTTATTATTATTTTTTTCTCGTTGGGGGGGAGGGGGATTTGGGTTGGTTCGGGCCTCGTGGGAGTGGGATCGCGAGTCGGGTCCAATCAGATTCTACCCGCGATCTTTTTTGCGAGAGGGGCGTGGGGTGATCACGGGGTCAGGCCCGGGGGATAGCCGGCACGGGAGGAACCCGTGCCGGTGTGCCGTGCCGGGCCAGGCACGGCAATTTCAGTGCCGGGCCGGCCCCGGCACGGTCGAACCGTGCCGTCCCTAGTGCCGGCCCGACCCTGCCCGGCCCGGTTGACACCTCTATAAAAGGGTTGGTAATGTCTTTATACCATATGCATAATAATATTTTATGACTTATCTGTCATCATCTCTGACTCCAATCATGTACAAATCTACCAATAGCCAAAACAATAGTCTTAGTTTTATTTTACTACCAAATCATCTATAATCAAACAATTGTATAACAAAACATCACAATAATATATTAAAATAACTAGTCATCACACATTATATATCAAACTATCCTTAGATTCTCCTTTTAGTTTGAAATTGTGGAAAATAATATAATGAGGTAAGTAAAAATTCATCTTGTATGAATTCATGTGCACAATTTCAACCTTGGTAAAAATATAGGTTTAAAAAATTGAATTCCTCAAATTTACTTAATGTCACTTAGATTTTCCATTAGAATAAAGTTGAAATACATGCTTGCCTCCTTCCTAGAATTTATGCATGTGCCTTATATCTCCCATATTGCTCATTGATTATCTCAAAAATAAAGTTTTGAGCTCCCTTTGGTCATTTTCCTCGTGCATCTCATAAATTTTCTTATAGATTCTCAGGCTTTTTTTTATATGCTTGCATGTTTGGTGCAGATATTTTAATGAGAAGTCATGGTGATTAACAAAGTCATGGCTTTGGCTTTTCAATTCTATAACACAAAGTTATGGAATAGGGAATGAGTCGCAACTTTGGTTTCTCCTATAACATAAAATTGTGGTACATAAATGGGTCACAACTTTGGTCTCTTTCTTTTACTTGATAATCACGATGCTGACAAAAGTCACGATGGTACTTTTAACCTCGATAACACAAAGTCATAGTGTTGGGTATGGTTGCAACTTATGCATTTTGCTTTTGTATCCCAAAGTCACTATGTTGACGAATGATCATGACATTTATTGCTCTTTTGATCTAAGAGTCATGATGCTTGTGACGGTCACTACTTAAGTTTGACTTTATGTAATATTTTGTAGCTAAAAGTTATGATGCCGGATTAGCATCAAGGCTTTGGCTTATGTATTTTATGGGTTAGCAAAGAAAAATCATGTCATATGAAAAATTTCATAACTTTTAAAACCAATGAGATACTTGGTTGCTATGATATGAAATTAATATCATAGTCGTGAAGTTACTTCGATCTAGTTTGGCTTTGATTCTAAAAATTCTTCATAATTAATAAGATGTCTTCATAGTGAAAGGATTATGTCAACAACGTGATAGAGTCATGGTGTACGAAAATTATCATGATTATATGTGTAAAGTTTTAGTCAAGAATATATGTCAAGACTAATATATACATGCTCAAATATGTAATCAAGTCATAACATAACAAATGCTTGTGATGGTCACTACTCAAGTTGACTTTATGTAATATTTTGTAGCTAAAAGTTATGATGTCAAATCAACATCAAGGCTTTGGCTTATGTATTTTATGGGTTAGCAAAGAAAAATCATGTCATATGGAGACTTTCATAACTTTAAAATCAATGAGATACTTGGTTGCTATGATATAAAATTAATATCATAGTCGTGAAGTTGCTTTGATCTAGTTTGGCTATGATTCTAAGAATTCTTCATAATTAATAAAATATCTTCATAGTGAAATGAATATGTCACCAACGTGAAAGAGTCATGGTGTACAAAAATTATCATGAATATATGTGTAAAGTTTTAGTCAAGAATATATGCCAAGACTAATCTATATGTGCTCAAATATGTAATCAAGTCATAACATATCAAATGTTATGACATACATGAATTTTTACTCCCATTCTAATCACCAAATCTATCAAATTGCATATTTCATATCAAAAACTCATGATTTCACAACTATTTATCAATATATTCAAAATCTTATTTTTTATAAAATTATTACAAATAAAGCTCACTTTCAGAGAAATATAACATTAAAATCAAATTAAATTATTAATATTATTTAGTATTTGACATACCAAATAGCCTAGAAAATAATATGGACCTAACATAATTTTTTTGGGTTATTTTAGTCACAACTATATATTCTACTTTGATCGTAGGAAAAGATATAATATATTTTTAAGTTTGGATTGTAGAAGATTCCTCCACTTACAAATGATGTCAAATATTCTAATGTAGCATTTATTGTATCATGATCACCATCTAAGTCTTCATTATAATATCATACAAGAATTATCATGTCACTACTACAACACATACATATATATATATGAGAAGTTTCTCTTAGATATCTAAATATCAATATAATAGTATTCCAATACTATTTCTCTTGATTAAAGAGAAATTGACTAACTCTAACTGCTTAAATAATATCTAGTTTTGTATATAACATAACATATATCAAACCTACAATCTTTGGAAATGAAGACACCACTCTCACCCACCCCTTCTCTTTTTATCTTTTTCGGGCATTCCTTAGAAGATTCTTGATAATAACTCTCAAATGGAGAACTAACTCCCTTAATTTGTTCGTCATTATAATATATTTTTGGAGCTTGTACTATCAAAGTGTTGATCCACCTACAAAGGAAATCAAATACCTCGAAATAGACTTTTTGGAATCATGATCACTAGCAACATCCATATTAGAATATTTTATAAGAACTAGCTTGTCACTACCACAATATAAACATATCCTAAAATTGGAAAGAAATCAACTGACAACCCCTATTACACTAATATAATGTAGTTTTGTATAGACCACAATATATATCAAACTTATACTTAATAATTGTAGAAGAATAAGGTTCCTTGACCCCTCTAATGTAATCCATCTCTTTTATCTTTTTATGGAATTTCAAAGAAAAGAATTTAAAAATAATTTTCAAAAAAAGAACTAATCATCTTAGTTTTCATCATGTCAAATATTGGTAGAATCTTTTCGACATAAGATTATTGTTATTGAGACAAATATTATTTTTTGTTCTTCTTATTTCAAAAAATTTTTATGCCAAGAATTTGTTTGCTTATTCATGTAATTTTTCAACAGATCAATTTTATTGTCATCGTAATTAAAGATCAAAATGTCATCAATATACAATAGAAGAATAATAATGACATTAATTGTAAAATCTTTCATAAACACACAATGGTTCAACAAGGTTCTCTTGTACCCATGATCTATCATAAGATAAGAAAACCACATGTACCAAAATCATGGAGCTTGATTGAGACTGTCCAAGCTTTTCTATGCTTGAAATAAGGTTCCCCTTACCCTTTATTTCTTAACACTCATGCAACTTCATGTAAACAAATCCTTCAAATTATCATGAATAAAAGAAATCTTCACATTAAATTATTCAATTTTTAAGTTTAGGCTACAAATAAAGAACAATTTTATTAGAAGACATCAATAACTAGAAAGAATATTTCTTCAAAATCAAACCACTTCTTCTAATTAAATTCCTTCACAACCAAGCAAGCCTTAAATTATTATTGAGAATAACTTTTTTTTCATTTTAAAACTTAAATACCTAATTATTCTCAACTACCCTTTTGTTTATTTACAATTCTATGATGTCAGAAGAGTGATTCTCCAATAATGAATTGATCTTTTCTTGCATGCCTTCTTCTTAGCCTTTCTTATTTTTATGCAAGAGAACTTTCTAGTATCTATCAAGTTATCTCTAATCAAAAAGCATCATATACTCATCAAAAAGATACACACACACACACACACACAAAAGAAAGAGTTGATGCCTTTTGTTGATCTCACAAAAATCTTGACTTGGGGAGGAGGGATATGCTACATTTGATAAGATGATTCATCAAGTAAATTATTAGTAACTTTATCTTCATGATTTTCTAGACCATCTCTTATCATCATTATGGACAACTAGAAAAGCATTAAAGTCCTAACTTATAGGAATATCAATTTGAGATTTGGCTGCTTCTAAGTTCTATTCCATCATGATCCTCTTATAGTTGTTAACCAAGAAGTGCCACATTTCTTCTTCTAATCACCATCTTATTTATTTGATCCCACAATTCATACCAAATGTGTTACACATCATATCTCAAAAAGATACATGCAAAATTTGGACTTATTATTAAGTTTGAATCTTTCATCTTTCAGAATATATACAAATGTCTTGCATCCAAGCACTCTCAAATGATTATATGACACTTCTTTCCAATCACGATTCTCTCATGTATATCACCTTGGAGAGGAACAAATAGAGAAATATTGGCTAGCTATAAAGTCATCCTCGTAGCCTCCACCAAAAGGAATTAGGAAAGTTAGAAACAAAAGTAAACACTTAATTCTTTCTTCCATAATTGTTTTCATTCTTTTTGTTACATTATTTGAATGGAAGCTTTTAGAATCATCTTCATAAGTTAAATGTCATGTATCTTATAAAATTATTAAAAAGACATCAATATTCACAACCATTATCCACTCTCATAAGTCACAATTTAAAATCATTATCTATTTCTCTTTCCACTTTTGCATGAAACTTATTAACCACGCCTATAGATTGGTCTTTACATCTTAAAGTAAAATGCAAAGTGTTCCTCAAATCAATATGGATCATATCAATGATATATCGCTTTCTTAAAGGTAGGTAAATCTGAAATACAACATTATATGCTTTCCCAACTTTGTATTGGTTACGTGTTCAAGTGATACTTTTTGCATATTCAATAAAATATTTCTAACAAAAATTTCATTCATGTGACAAAGTCACTCTTGCTAAAAACCAACATCGATAATATAATGAACAACATTAATCTTTTATTTATGAATTTTGACATTCATAAAAAAGAATATATTCCTTTTTTTTTCCTATTGTCATAACCAAAAATCCTTTTTTGAGTTTCAACTTGGTATCACTTATGGAATTAATGACTTCTTAATTCACCTTGAATATAGATATCTTATCGAGATGAATATATGGCATATGCTTAACATTCTTGAGTTTCAATTTATTTTTGATATCTCCAACTCCCAAGATATTGGATGAATCACTATTTTCCATCCTCAAGTTTTCAAAATCTCATTTTCAATAGAAAGAGAGGAAGTCAAGATGAGAAGTGATGTAAATTAATACACTTTAGTCAATCACTATTTTATTATGTTGGAATGTGAGACTAACATGACCATCATGATACACTTTTATGGTATCACTTTCAATATTTTTTGTTCATGTGACCTATCTTGTTATAATGATAATAATTGTTAGCTAGTGTCTTTTCTATATTTACAAGTACTTGAAGGGTTTTTACATTGACTTGTAATGCACCTCTCTTATTTTTCATGTATGTCATACATTCGATATCAATTTTGTTTCTTTATTAAGAAAATCTCCATAGAGGATTTACATCTCATACTTCTCCTAGTTAGAGGTGTCAAACGGGTTGTATCCTGCCAACACAACTCATTATCATTCCTATGTTGTGCCTAGCACAACACAGGAACTAACCAGTTGCCCTGGCATAGCACGATTAGCCTACATAGTGCAGGGTCATGCCGGACCATACTAGATCATTTCTATCGAAAGCCCATTGCATGAAAATGGAATTAGTAACTGACTTACGTAGCTGACTAATTGTAATTTGTCACGTAAGCAAGATCTAATTTATGTGGCCAGACTTAAAAAAACTAACATTTCACATTGAGAAGTTGGCCAATGGGACTTAACACATGATCCATAGCCAGTCCTGGGTCCTTAGGCTAATGGACAGTGCCACCAAATAAGACACATGGGTCGTGCCTCGCCATGCACGAGGCACCACTCATGCCAGCCCAGCACGACAAGAGCTCTGCCACGAAACAGCATGGTTTAGGACTAGGCACGATTGAACCATTCCATGTCATGGGCTGTGCCCGGGCCACCTAGCCTGATTGATAATTCTACTCCCGGTCTTCTTGTTCAACAAATTTTCTTTACAAATATTTATGGGTTGGATTTCTTTGGTGGTGAAATTACTAATCATAATCACTGAAGTTTCTCAACTACTAGGGAAATACCTAAACATCAACGAGACTCATAATTCATGATGAACATTCATTTTCAGGGGAAACCAATTGGTTCACTATACTTTGAAATAAACTCATATGATCTATCATGTTATTAGAATCCTCATACTTACTTATCTTATTCTTCCACTCCAAAATATGAATTAAAAATCCCATATTTATATTGGACATTCTTCTTGTATCATACATTATATTGACTTAATAATTTAAGAGTAATATTAGATGGTATAATTGTTGAAACTAATAAATAATTATTAAATATATTATGTCAATTAAACTTAAAAAATATGCAAAACTAATAAATAATTATTTTCATACAAAATTGAAGCAAATAACATTTGAATACCCAAAATTGAAAATAAATTTAAAAAAAAAATTAAATTGATTTTTTTATTTTTTTACTTTTTATATTTTACATAGAAACAAATTATTTATTATATATATTTATACACACACACACACACACACACACACACATATATATATACACACACAAATATATATATACATATATACATATATACATATATACATATATACATATATACATATATACATATATACATATATACATATATACATATATACATATATATATATATATATATATATATATATATATATCACACACACACACTCACATATATATATAGGATATACAACCACACACAACATATATACTATATATAAACACAACATATATAATGTATAATATATTTTTTAGTGATGACATGAAATATGTAGGGGACTTATTAAGATACTGCCCGAAAAATCAAGAATAATTTAAAAAAAAACATTTTAGGTCTAACCATTAGGTTGATTTAACATTTTTGATCTTCTTAAAATTATTTAATTTGTATAAAAAATTTATCAAGAAGTACACAACAGAATAAAAATAAAGTTTTAAGTTGCTAAAATTTGTTATCAAACTATGCAAGCAAATATTTTTCAAACTGTTAGAAAGTATAAAAATAAATCACCATAAATATTACACAATCACAATAAATATTATATCATCAAATTTAACAAATATCTATACACACACAAAATCTCAAAATTCAAATTATTACAAATCAATAGAAATATAAATACACACACCATAAATCAATAGAAATACAAATTCAAATAGCACCACACGAACTCCACAAGGACACGACACAAACTTCATACGAAATTAACAATTTTTTTTTGAATACCAAACACCAAATACCAAAAATATTCATACTTTGCTTATGGATAAGAATATAATATATATATATATATATATATATATATATATATATTTAGAAAAAAAGCATGGGCAACGAGTGCGCCCCACCGTTCGACAAACGGAGTCACCGACTTCTCTTCGCCCCTAAGATACGGATACCACAGGAGAGCACAAAGCACATCGACATCATCTTAAGTACCGGTTCCTGCATGAGCTTAATGGAGTAGATTGAGTCGCGAATGCTAACATTGCCTCTCTCACAGTCACACATGCAGATCGGCAACTCAGAAAAAACGATATGTATCGACGATGACCTGTGTGCCTTGCCGGAAGGGTGCGTCGCGAACATAATCTCCTTCACAACTCCGCGCCATGCTTGCCGATTCACAAAGGTGTCTTCCACGTTCAGATCTGCCGCGGATTCAGACGCTGTGTGGAGGCGATTTCTACCGCACGACTACCAGTTTCTAATCTCTCGGTCATCCTCTCCTTCTCTGATTTCGAGGTTCTCTTCCTTGAAAGCATTGTTTCTCAGCCTCTGCGATCATCCGATCATCGTTGACAATGGCCGAAAGGTAATTTCCTGTTTCATCCCGAACAATTTTTCATTGTCTACTGTGAGAGAAAGCATACACGTACGCACATCGATCATTGACTTTCGTGACTATGTGCGCGTGCACATCGATCAAACAATGGTGACGATATGCGTCTTTGTAATAACTTTTCTTTCTCGATATCATACGGAAACTTTTGTTTAACCCTAAAAACTTATAAGGCATCTTATCGAAAGAGCTGGTGCGTAATTTCCACCAAAATTCACCACAAATCAGCAATTCTGCTTTGGAATTCTTATCGACTCTGTCTCTGCATAGAAAAACTAAAAAAAAAAATCTAGAGAATGTTCCTCCCCATGCTTTCCTTTTTTTGCTTTTGGTATTAATCTTCAATTTTTGTTTTTGGATAGAGCTTTTCGCTAGACAAGTCGAGTGGAAAAAAATGCTACATGTTATCTGCAAGAGATCTTCACATTGTTTGGGGAGACACTCCCCGGTATTGGAAGTGGACATTCGATCCTACATCCAGGTTCTCTTCCATCCATTTTTGTTGCAGCAGGAAACAAATTCTTAAATCGTGAAGTTCAAGTTCATATTCCATTACTATGAACATGAAATGATCTCACATTCATGCCTGTATTCCATTGTCGACAAGTTCTCCTCTCGCACTCACTCGCTCTCTCTCTCTCACTCTCTCTCTCTACACTTCTTGGATTCAGATTTTGAGAATTTTTATCGTCTTGTCTCAATTGTTACAAAACTTTTAGGTTTGGTGAAGTCGCAAATCTTGTCAGTGTATGCTGGTTGGAGATTCAAGCTAAAATCAACAGTTCTATGTTATCGCCATCATCATCCTACACAGCTTACTTGGTGTTCAGGCTTTCCTCCAACTCATATGGGCTTGGGCAACAACCAATTGATGCTACAGTAGGGCTCGTGGGAAGTGAAGTTAATTCAAGAACTGTTTATTTGGATATCAACCATGGCCCGCGGTTCCAATCTTCAATACGTGCACATTTTGTTGCAACATTTCCGCCTGGCATAAACTACCCATCTTCTCCATTTGCAACGCCTGCAGAGACTGATGGACTGCATCCAACCATGCGAGAAGACGGCTGGTTGGAGATTGAGCTGGGCAATTTCGTTAACAGTGAGGACGATGGGCAATTGGACGTCAGTGTATTAGAGATCAAGGGTGGTAATTGGAAAGCTGGTCTTATTGTTGAAGGGATAGATATTCGTCCCAAATAAGGTTATTTTGAGCATATATATATATATATGTGAAAAACTTGTTGCCATGTGTGTGTTGCAGTTTTGTTATAATCATTTGTAATGCGGCTACTTGTGATTTTATACACACACACACACACACACACACACAAACATAAAAACATATATATATACACACACACACACACACACATACAAATACACGTTTACTCATGCACCCAGGACATGCATACATTCACACTCGACTAAACAAAGACACACAGAGGCACAGATAAACATGCACATGCAAAACCACATACTTTCACACATACGTGCAAGCATAAACACATCATGCACACATACATGCAAGCATAAACACATGCACACATACATGCAAGCATAAACACATGCACACATACATGCAAGCATAAACACATGCACACATACATGCAAGCATAAACACATGCACACATACATGCAAGCATAAACACATGCACCCATACATGCAAACATAAACACATGCACACATACATGCAAACATAAACACATGCACACATGCAAAAATAAGTGCATGCACACACAATACACTATACACCCACACACACAGACATATATAGACATTACATGCGGATACACACATCTACATGTTGATACACTGACATATGTAAACATATTTTACTTATTATATCATTAGTTTAAAATGGCATCTAATTTTGATGTCCGCTTAAAAGAAGCATAAATTAACCAAGCTGACCAGCAAATATTGTTGCATGGGATAACAGGCGTGTGTTTGAGTATAGCAAAACCAATTGTGACAAGTGAGGATCACAGCAATTAGAGGTGGAATGCAGCAGAACTCACAAGCATCTGGCTTGAACTTCCTCTAAAGTGAGCCCCTTTGTCTCGGGCACAATGAAGAAAATGAAAAAGAGAGAGAATATGGCAATTACTCCAAATACATAGAACACAAGTCCTGCTCCTACTAATTCCTGCATCAATAAGCACAAATGTGATGTTAACTTACTCTAATACAACTCAAAGTGCTCCTACACTTAAAATCACACAAGACACACACACACGTACACGCGCACGCAAGCACACACGCATGCACGCGCACACGCACCATATATATGAAATACATGACACTAAAGCACATGGCATATATTACCCGACAAATAAAAAAATACAAATTTAGCAACAATTATTACAAAAATTATCTTGCTATTAATAGTGAGAAATATAAAAAAAAAAGATGAATACAAACATTATTACAATGATCACAAAAACTATTCACTAATACAAACATCATTTTTAAGATCGAAATTTTAATTGAAAATAAAATTATTTCAACTACGCAAAAAAAAAAAAAAATAGTTTGATTTTACAAAGAAATAAAAAATAACACTATTGATGCTTGTAAAGAGATAAGTCATGAAAATTGACATTTATTCAGATTATCTCATTGTTTTTGAAATATAATAACACATTTAGATGACATTCTATGAAATATATCATGAAAAACCATACCTTTAATAACACTAATAAAATTAAAATTATTAATATATATATATATATATATATATATCATGCAAAGGATTACATGATAGATTAGGCTATATAGGTTAACCTAATGTTATGTACCTTCTTTTTTTATTATTAATAAAACTAGAAAAAATAAAACTAAGAAAATTTTATGTAGCGAATAATTTTATTCCAGGCCACAAAAATTCACCTCCACATAACAAAAAAATTATGTTAAATATATGGAAAATACTAAAAAAAAAAAAACAATATGATAGGCCAAACCCAATAATATTTAGAGTATAATAACAATTTTTTTTTTCATTCTCCTCTCTAATTTCATTTTTGTCAAATGGTGAATCTACAGTCAACCCAACCCGACCAACATTGAGTCAAACTACTCAACTATGATCTAACACGGTTCTCACCTTCTCAACTATGCCAAATACAAAAAAGTAATTAATAATTCACAAAAATTCAATTGGGATTTTAATACCATAATAAAAAACCTAAAAAACTCATTCAAAATACATCTGATTAAAATCATCAAGAATTAAATTCCAAAACAACCCCCAAGCAACACTAGCACTGGCTCTTTTTACTTCTTGCCCCCTTTCTTCCTCAAAAACCCTAACAAATACTATCTATCAGTTCACATATAGACCATCATCTCAACAGCATGATAGATCCAACTGACAGACATACTAAGGAGTGTATCTGACATCCTTAACTCAAACTCATGATCCTAGAATAAGAAAATCAAACCTTTTTGTCAACCAAACTACCATCTTGGTGTTATTATAGCACTAGAAATAGTTGTTGCGGAATGAAAATGGTTGTTGCTTATATATATATATATATATATACACACACACACACACACATATATATAAGAAATAACTCTGAGGTACTTTGTGATGACACTTTGCTCTAGAGATTACTTTTTATATACATATATAAAAAAAAAGAATATGCAATATATATATATATATATATATATATATATATATGAGTACAGATGACACTGATCACCTTAATAAGCATGTCAATCAATACATCATAAAAATAATACATTAGAATTTAAATCTCAGGCAAACCTAATTGAGCAGCATAGTTGTTGAAGTTGAATCAAGTTTAGTTTCATTGATAATTTTTATATATCATAATGAGTTTTAGAGAGAAGATATGACAAAACTAATTAAGATCACATGTCTTCTAATTAAAATTTTGGAAAATCCTAAAGAAATCAGTATTATGCAAATTTATTTCTAGCATGCATATCACATGATTCCTAAGTTCACAAATAAAAATAAAATAAAATAATATTATAATATAAAAAATAATTAATATTTAAAAAATATATAAAATATAATGGTTTTGTAAAGTCCAATATTGACTATTTTCCATTCACATGACTCACTACTTATTTCGTATATTCAAAATAAAAAATTACTAAAAAATTTAAAAATTTTCAATAATTCTCGAACTTCATGATGACTTTGTCATATTAAGAGTGATTAAAATTTTTAGGGAAATTAATATTCAAAAAAAATTTAATATTATATTCGATAATATTTTTAATAACATAATAGATGATAGTATGTTTTTCATAACTATTTGAGAGAGGTCATTAAGAAAAATTTTTTATATTAGATATATGTGTCACATAAGTAGCTTAACAATATAAGCGAAAGTAAAAAGTATTTCCCCAATATTAAAAAAAATAATAAATCCACTAAAATATATTATGATACCTAGCAGACAAAAAGAGTTTAACAATCTCTATTTATTAATAGATCTTAAAAAGAAATTATTTTAAATAAATATGCGATACCATTGAAATTATGTCTACCTTATATTAGAGTTGTATGTTGGTTACTGACACGTGATATCCAACTATATAAATAAAAAGAATTACAAATTGATTATTGATGATTTAAACTGAGGTATAAGAATTTTTTTTTTAAATTTCTTAAAATTTTTTATGGCAGAATAAACATATATCCGTCTATGCAAACTCTCACCACTTGTATTGTATTTGAGCCCACACATTATATTAATAGCATATTTGACAAGTATAGAAAACATGCATTTAGTTTCATTACTCCTGAGGTAAAACTCAAGTATTTAAAATATTAATCCTTCATTTTAATTTTGTATAGCTTGACTACGTGTATGAATCATAACATTAAGGTACGGGGGATAAAAAATATATTAAGATACATACTTACATATATTAAGAAAGCAAATGAACCTACGTTTTAGTCATGAAAAATTAAAGAACATATTTATATATTACAATACTAAATATAGTAGTTATTGTGAGGCTCCAAGTATGAGCATGAATACTATATTTAAAGATAATAACTTTTTGATTTAGTTAGCTAAGAGCAAACGATGAGATAGTTCATCTATTATGAGCGAGTTATCTTGGTATTAAAATATCAATAACTACATATTTTCAAAAGATAATAAAAATTTTGAAATACTGAGTTAATAACAATCATACCAATTCATTAATCTTTACTATTTAAGATGACACGTGATCTACAACTCACTTTTATATCTAGCATAACATCAGAGTCTACTTTTTTTTGTAAAAGTTATTATTATTTTAGATAAGAAATCAAAACTATAACTACATATCATAGAGACATTTACATGCATAAAATATAACGAAAATTCGAGATTAAGCTTTTAAGATAAAACAAAAATCAAAAGAGTTATTTATGAATGATAACTTATGAAACATCAAGATCGAGGATATTGAGATAATCATTAGTAATACTTTCAGATACATACATGATGAAGATAATCTATATCAATACTAACACACTACAAACACAAATTAATGATACATACTATTTTGGATTAATTTTTTTCATAGGATATAATAATTTATTTATATTTAGATTTTAATTGATTATGTTCATCTTATGTTATGTATCGTATTATGCTAATATATATTTTATTCATTAAATATTTTTATTTTGGAGTTGATTTGAATATCAAATAATTTTTTCATTATTAATTTAATTTAAAATTACTTTATTTTATGATACAATATAAATATATAATACACATTATACATGCACTTTTTTTTGTTTAATTATATTATTTTGATTTGTAATTATAATATTTTGATTTTTGAATAAATATAAAATTAAAATTTCAAAATATTTTAATTGTCCATATTCAATTTAGGCTGCTCACTGCCTTGCCCGTAACTAATATGACCCAACACAACTAGGCACGATCCAACATGAATTTACTGAACTACGAGCCAAATAGGTCATGTCAAGCCTAGTCATTTTAATATCATTTAGTGCCAAGAATGACAAGATGGCCCAATTGAGCCACACAAAAATAGGTTGAGGTAGCATGACATTACCCATTTGACACATTTAACTATTGTGCATCACATTGCATATCATCTAAGGTTGATATTATCAACACTATCGTGCACTTCCACTATGCACCATCGTACACCACCACCATGCGGCTATTGTTGTGAGTACTTACTGCCACTTATCAAACAAACCTCTATTACCACCATTACATAGTCTTCTTCTACTACCTTGCTAATTGCTACTAGAATGAGAGAGAGAATATTTTTGTTTTTTTTTTCACTTAGCTCTAATATCAAGTTAGAATAATATAATATAAAAAACAAAAATACAATAACATTCTAATAAATTCATTTATATAATTGATAATAATAATTGAGACAACCTACATATTAAGTATTTCATTAAAAATAAAAAAAATAAAGAAATAAAAAAATTATTACAATAATATAAAAAATAAAAAACACTTATAAATCTGCTTACATCATATACAACTCAAGGAAAAAAAATAAAGACAGAACAAATCCGTCTTAACAAACTAGTTAAGGCCAGAAATGCAAACTACAATTGTTAGCAAAAACATATTCCTGTTGAAAAAAATTGATGATGAGCTGTGTTTAAATCAAAGTTGTAGTCTTTGAAATGGATGATTAAACAAGCTGAAAATTTCCTTAAGTCATGAAGGTCGCACCATGTGAACAATGCTCTAGCTCTATCATGGAGATTATAAGATATAAATATCTCAACAACCTTATCCCCAAAAATCAAAAATGCTACATATGATGAGCCTTGAATTAAGACATGACCTACCACCTTTGGATGAATATATTCATCATCACACCAATGACCTCCAACAAATACTCATCATCACAATGATCTAGCCTTATCACGGAATTTATGAGAAATTTATATCCCAACAACCTTCTCTATGAAAATCAGAGAGGCTACATATGATAAATCTCAAAGTAAGACGTGACCTACCACCATTGGACAAATATACTCATCATCACACCGAGATATGATCTCCAATTAGATGTGTCAAATGGACCATGACGGACTAGCTCGGCACAGTTTTAGGCCACCCAACCAGGCTACCGTGCCTGGCCAGACACAGTTATGTGGAGGTCAGGCTTTGCACGGGCCCATGACATGAAATCCGCCTGGTTCGACCCGTGTTCGACCCGCTTAAGGTCGGGACAAATCCTAATTTTTTAAAAAAATTAGGGTTTCGGCAGCACGCCACTGCGCATCTTCACCCTTTCGGGGCTCGATGAATCTCGCCCGTTGGGCATTGGCTTGTTGTGACAATGCTCGGTGCATGGTCACGCATGCCGTGCCGACATGCCAGGCATGTCGTGCAGTGCCTGACACGTTTTCGGCTCGGCACGGCACGACTAGTGCAGTAGGTGCACCCGACATGGGCCCGGGCATGGCACTTTAGCATGCCCTGCCGGGCCAGGCTAAGCCAGCTCATCCCGTTCGACACCTCTATCTCCAACAAAAACATACAATACAAGAATTTCAAAGTAATCAGTCACCATCGTATTATTTTTACTAAAACACATTTAGCCTTAGGAATCTTATGAAAACTGGCGTGTTAATGTTTGTGTAATCGTACATAATTTTTACTAGAACACATTTTAGCTTTAGAAATCTCATGAGATCCAGTGTGCTGGCGTTTGTGTAATCGTGCATAATTTTTTCAAAGGAAAGATCAAACTAATTTATTAAGCAAAATCAATTGTGGAAACTATGCAAATGGACAATGATGCATTATATAAGGATTATGGGGTTTGAAGATTAAGTACCTCTAAAGGAGAAAATGCAAATGTCACTAGTGCATTTGCACCAAAATTCACAAGCACGGCAACACTTAGGCCTCTACCTCTGATGTGCAATGGGAAAATCTCTGAAATCATCAACCAGCCAATAGGACCAAAGGATATCTGCGCCACCAAATTCATTAAGAAGGCAATCCATGGAACACAAAAAAAAAAAAAAGTGATTAACAAGCAGCGGTCAAAAACAAATGATGCAATGGAGCATGAACAAAAAATAGTACACTTCCAAGAGGATAATTTGTTTTCACCCTCCCCACAATCCCCCCCTACCAACCCCAGGGTAGATGCATACGACAAACTTTCACACTGTTCAATCATCTCAGTAGTGAACACGACTAAGCACATTTAACTTTTGAGTTCTTATGAGATCCAGTGTATCAGTGATGGTTTAAACACATCTGAACACCTCCAAGAGGACACAATCAAAGTACTAAAATTCCAAAAACCAAAAAAAAGTTAAATGGCATATTTGGGTTTTGATACTGTTTGAAATAATCATGTTACCTGATAGCATCCAACATACAACAGTAGTCCAAGAACTGCTATTAATGGAAAATCATCAAGAAAAATATAGTACGAACCCAGAAGGAACAAGGAGAGCACCTGTTTGACGAACAGAGGCAAACAAACAGTTAAGAAAATGTCAGATCTGAATCAGAGAATGTTGCAAAATTTTAGTGGGCAGAGAAAAGATTAGTTCTCGTCTGCAAGGAAAGCAGGTGATGATTTTTCATCTGCAGCAGAAGAAAGGAGGGGAAGTACCATGCCAGAAACACCTCCAAGAAGTAACGGCCTCCTCCCGAGTCTGTCGACGGCAAGAATTGCTGCGCCAGTCATAACCAGCTGCACATAGAAAAATTTCAGAAATCTCAATTACAAAGTGATCCTGAGTTCGTCAGTTGGGAAAATAAAGATATCAACAACATGATAATTCAGTTGGCAAAGAGGATAAATACTCTGCTGCAAATAAACGAGATGACACTCGAGCAAAAGAAAAAAAAAAATTTAAATAAAGATTACAATATCACTACTCACTTAGGGTTACAATAGAGAGGAGCATTTACATTTGTATTAGACAAATCTCAACCACACATCTTGTAATCATATATCTAATATTAACATGATAATTTACATCATAATTAATAATATTAAAAAAAAAGATACAATATTTTAGAGATGAATTTAAATTTTATTAGGGTTACACATCAAGTTTATGATCCAACATACTCCTGCCATGAGATTACGAGCTGATCTGTTATTGTCTCTAGAATATATTTTTTAATAATAGCATCATTTTTTATGAGAGCACTCAACCTTAAAAAAAAATTTACAAATTTTATAGTTTTTCGACATAAATAAAAGATAATGAAGAAAACATAGAAGACAGTAAAATTCATATTTGCATCTTCGATATGTATTAATTAAGAATAATTTATTTTCAAAGTGCTCCCATCAAATTCACATTTGTAATTTACCCACCTTTCCCAATTTAATAATGAGTTTTGCTTGACGTGCCTAAAAAAATAAGGCTTTAGAAACTAAAAATAAAAATTCACATTCAAAATGACTAAAATTTAATACAATTTAATTTTATATTATTTAAGAATTTTAAATATTTTATTTTTATTAGTTTTCTTATTTTATTACTACATATGATACAACCCCATCCAACCTGGCTAACTAGAACCCAACCCAGCATTACATGAGTTTCATAATGTCAATTTGCGTTGGGTTCGAGCTGATGAAATCGGGTTGAAGCTCAGGATGGGTCATAGCTTTAGTTAACTTTTTAAAATTCGAGTTGGTTTCACGTCAATTCTCAAACCGACAACACTCGCCCAAATTGCAGCCATAGGCGAGAGATCTCAACATCATTTCTTAAATTGGTGTATGTATATTAGAAACATCTTACTTAGATGAAAGAATATATATACTCACGAACCTCTAAGCATCTTCGCACAAATATCCATAATTTGATCATTAGTTAACACCTATGTTGCACGGACACGGAGATACGACACGGCAGGATACGGGGACACGGCAAATTCTAAAAAAATAGGATACGGATACGACTAGGATACGTCATGATAAAAAAAATAAAATTAAAAATAAAAATTATTAATTATAAATATTATGTATTTTAAAATAATTTAAAATTCTATATTTTAAAATAATTTAAAATTCTGTATTTTAAAATAATGTAAAAAAAATTTAAACCCTCTAACACCCCCCCCCCCCACCACCCTCCCTTTACAGTTTCGATTTTCGAACTCTCCCCCCTTCCGATACAGATTCCAAAACCTCCAATTCCCTTTATAGAATTAGGTTACCATAGGTATTGTCGGCGCCTCGGCGGTGTGCTCCCCTCCCCGTTTGACGCAATAACAATTAACAATTATTTCTCGCAATCGGCTTGTCGGCAACTCACTGTCGGCGGTGTGCTCCTCAATTTGTTGGAGATGTAGGAGTAATAGTTAATATATAGTGTATTTCCGGCACGTTAGAATCGTAAAAACACGTCAGTTGGTAAACGACGCGTCTGTAGGTAAACGACGTGTCTGTTGTTAACGATGACTATTTTCGAACAACGCATTGAATATGTCTTTGACGCGTATCCGATACGCAACGTGGCGTATCGGACACGTATCCGACCCGTGTCCGAACCGTGTCGTCGTGTCCACGTGTCGGACACGTGGACACGGCGACACGGCAGTTCCTAGGCATATCCGTGCAACATAGGTTAACACGTATACATTATATAATGACTATAGAAATAGTATGAATTTTTGTTAGGATTAGCTCATATTTTTTTCAAAAGATATTGTTTGTGTTGTAAAATTGCAATCTTATTTTTTGGAGTCACAACTGGACTAAATAAAAAAACTAGTAGAGTTTAAGATCAAAACTAAATAGAATTACAATTTATTGTGTGTGATTGTAACTGGAGAATATGCTTTGGAGTCGCAACATGTATTATGAAATTGTGACCCATCTTAAGTCGTAATATATACTTTGAAATTGCAACATAGAATTGTGATGTCGCAACTCAGTTTAAGTTATAACAAGTGTTATGTTATCTTGACTAAATTTTGTAGTATCGCAATATCATTACGATCATGACCTATTGTATATTGCTGCGACTAATAACTTAAGAATTCAAGTAACAACATATTTTGGAGGTACTCACTATACATCCAAAATATTTTGTATAAAATATCTCTCGACTAGATCTAGGTGTACCTCACCTAAACAAATATTAAGAAATAAATCTTAGATATTTAAAAAAAAAAATACAATCATACAAAATTTGATAATGAAATGCTACAAATTTATAAGGTAGAGAATACAACATTATGTCGAAAAGCTATACTCTTTATTTCACATCCACAATCATGTCAACCTTTACTGAGAATACCTCCAAGAATTATATAACAAGTTGTGAGATAGAAATGAAATGAATAGTGATTTAATTTTCAGCACAAACCACATAAACAAGTCAACATTGCATTGTTTACACCACATTTTTAATGTACTACACAGCATGTCATATGATGGCACACAAGTCACCATTTCACATTGTACTTGCACACAACTACACAATGTCTGCATTTTTGGTGACGACGCCGCTATCACACGCATTATTCTCTGATGCCAACAATGGGTTGACATCAAGGTACACACACACTGTCCAAGCATGCACTATGTCGCCGGCTCACTTCTCTCTCTCAATACTATTCTAGGGTTATGAAACCCTAACTCTGATACAAATATGAAATCAATAATAAAGGTACATTACAATGATCATAGATAAATAATGAAATATATCTCATCATATCCAAATGAAAACCCCTAACATATACTATTGATGTTCTAGAACTTTATGTTAAAGTTGTTTTTTTATATATTTTTTTTTGTTTTTATTTATTTTTTAATGGAAACACTCAATTTATGGAATGTCTGATTAATCCACCCTCCACATAAGGGTGGTTCATTTATCCTGTTTCCATTAAAGTTCAAGAATTGCGTTTATAATTCTATATGATATCAAAGCTATAAGTATCCGAGAGCATATTATTCTTAGGAGTGTAAAAGTGTGAGACACAATTGCAAACAAAAGAAGAGGGAAATCCATTGTTCATATGCCCCCCCACATAAGGTCGCACATCTACTGCGTATGATAGAAATAAAAAGAGAGAGAAAGGTTGAGCATCGACACCCACTACTTCAATGCCATATTAGTACTGGCATCACCCATCATGATGGCAATTAGAAGTCACACAATCACTATATGTGATAAATATTAAAAAAAAAGGGAACGTGTGAGTGCGCCATCTCTACTATAGTACAACAATATGCACACAACAATGTAAGATAAAAATTATAATGTTTTTTCTGGCGACTAGGAATGAGCGGGAAGGTATTCAATTTACTTTGCACTCAAAAGTATCTTTGAGTGATGGTCGCATTGAGGACATTATACAAATTTAGTATATCGACTTACCATCTACCCCAAGTAATAAAACCCTATAAGGGTGCGTGAGAATATCATGGGACCAAATGGTTTCTAGGCGGTCGGTGATATTAATACAAGTTGTCCATGTATTAAGCATCCTAAATATTACTAAAAAAAAAAAAAAAACAACTAAGATCAATCCATTAGTGCAATTTCTTTGTATTATGTGTCATATAATGTGTGGCTAAAATTGCTAAAATTAGCATGCACAAAGCCATGAAAACTACAATATTACTAGTTGAAAACTACAAATTAAAGAGAACTGTATTTTATCATGCAAAAGAATATGTCTGAGACCAAATTTTTGCAACATTCACTAGGGAATAGGACCTTGTGAATTTCAAATAGCATGAAGCAACTAGGCTAGGGAGAAAGTTTAGACTATTACACGCTAGTTGAGGGAAATGTTTATATTTACAATTTAGGTTTAAACTTATTTTTTATTTATTTATTTTTTGATGAGAATATCCAAATTATGAGTTGCCCCGATTAATTTATCTTCTATATAAGAATGATTCATATATCATGTTTCTATTAAAATTAATGAATTGAATTATAATTCTATATATAAAAATAAAAAAAATTATAAGAATAACTCATATATTAGGTACTCCCAAGTCCAATCACTACGTAAAAAATAATTCCGACATAGAAATGAGCACTCTATAAACAACTGGCAAACGCGAGTTTCTTTGAATCAGGCTCTTACTTGAGAAGATTAATCTTTCAATTTTTAATTTTCACACATCTTAATTATAATAACCGACTTGTAAGAAATTTATTTCAATTGAAATTTTCTTAAGTAAGAAAAAAAATTGACATAGACTACCATCTAATTAGGAAAAAAAAGATAATTATATTACTTATCTTATGTTTATACTAGCAACCAAATTATGAATACTTTAATAAAAAATCATAAAATAACCAAATTTTATGTACTTTAAATAATATATTTTATACTTTATATTAAGGATCAATTAAAATAAAGCCATAATATATAAGAGCACTTCCAAATTATATATTTTATATTATTGATTCATTAGAGAAGTATTAAATTTTCACTCATTTGTAATTAACTACAAGAAAATAGGAATAAACATATGGAAATGATAAAGATTGTACTTTAAAGCAGCAAACCAAGTCGATCTAAAACTGCTTCAACCAGTCCAAATTTGTGTAGAATGACCACAACTACATCACATAAAGCATCTAAAAATGCAGACTTATGTCAGAAGTTAAATGGCACGTAGAATTTAAACTCACCTTCAATAATCCTAGCAGAATTGAAACCCTTGTTGCATCAGAAGCCGCAGAGAACCCTGCACTCTATCAAATCATGATTGGTTAAGACAGAAATTGTGCTTTTTTTTTTTCTTACTCAAACAGATATTCAAATTTTGTTATGGGTTTGTAAAAAAATCAATTGGGTTACATATATACCTGAAGTATAGAAGCTGCGTAGTACAAAACACTTGGCTGTCCAGTGATCTGTCAATGAACTAGATGGTGAACAAGACAAAGCCCAGTAACTACATGGATGAACACCATTCAGTTAAAAACAGAACAAAGAGTCCTTCCAATTTTTGTGTAAATGTACATTATTATGATTTAGTTCTACTTATTCAGCTTGGCTTAGTAGTCCTAAAAATATGCAAATAATTGAAATTGAAGACCACAAAAGTATGTGCATAAGGTAAACATCAGAAACCAAACTAAAAGCCCACTCCTAGTAAAGACTTGTGCTAAAGGAAAGACTCGTCATGTGCCGCAATTAGATGACATGGAAGGGCAATCGCCGGTGCTATCATAGTAATATAGAATATATCACTCCTGCAGGGCTTCTTTTTATCAATTTCAATATTGCATAATGATGAATTCTAAGCAAAAAAAAAAAAAAAAAAAAAAAGGATGCTAAAATATGTACAAAGGAGGCCCTTATATACTAAGCCAAACAGATTGAGACAGCCCACAAGTTAAGCTCTCTCATCCATAATGCAATAACAAAAATAACAAAAAATAAAAGTAAAAAAATTGTAGATTACAACGCCACCCCTCAAGCTGGTGCGTAAAGGTCCAAAGCACAATTTTGAGAAAAAGAAATAAAAATTATAACCTTTATATGACCTTAGTAAAGATATTTGTTGATTGTTCTTCGAATATGAATATATATATATATATACTATTTTAATATTTTATCATTAATCTTTACTCTAAAAGAGAAAGTGGTTCTATATTCATTAAAAAAAAAAAATTGAAAATTATGCGTCTCTGTGTCTAACCATCACAGTAAATATTTATTCTCTTCTTTCTCTATTATTTACTATGATAGTTAGACATCGAGAAACATAATTTTTAATTTATTTTTTTATGAATATATGAAACACAAATCCACTTTCTTTCTTAGAGTTAAGATTGATGATGAAAATATTACTATAGTATATATATTTATATAGTGTTCTCTATGATGAACCCTAAATAGATCAAGTTGTCAGCTTGTCTCCCTCGATTGTCTGTGGTGTCCTCGATCTATCTCCAAAAAAACTCTTAATAATTATCCTCGTTGTGACTCATTCTCTTACAGTATGTACATTAAATTAGGACTCTTCTATTATTATTTCTATTATAACTAGTATTCTCTCAACTGCTAGCAAGTGAAGTATAAGATATTTCTTTAAAATTTCTTTTTATATCTTGTATAAAATGAATTGCTTATTAATATAATTCTGATCTTATAGAAAGTTTCTATGAATCAAAACCAAAAAATTGTCAGGTAATGAATATGAGAATATCATACAAATAAGCCTCTATAATTTTCTCACTCTATGAAAGATCAGCCTCAGTTAAAAAAAATCATTGGGAACTACATAGTCAACCAAGTAAACTATGTAAAGTCACTTCTCCTTTGACTCATCGTTGGATCGTTTTTTGCAAAATGGTCTAGCAATCACTTTTACATGATTTAGTTCTCAAATCACAACATTCACATGTTGCGACACCATCTCTCTTGGTCGTGACATGAACCAGAACAAGGTCGCACCAACAATACAAGAAACCATGCTAATAAGTTTCAACATTCACAGATCACAACATCATATTTATAAGTCGAGACATACTTAATTGGCCTTGATTCTACATTTTGTGATAACATTATTTTTGGTCTCTTATGGCCTTGATCCTATGTCTAGTCACAATATCATTTTTCTTGAATGCAGAAACTAAAGAAAGATATTCGCTTGGTAGACACAAGAACGAGAGCAGTGAGTTTTAAGGCGCATGGAGCAGCAAAAGTGCATGACAGTCCAATTGGCAAGGAAGTGATCATTTCAGAGAAAATGTGAATTGTATGCACTATAAAATATTGGATCACACGTAGAAGTATCGATTAGGTCATGTTAGCTCAACACAGCGCCAATTTATATGGCCCAATCGGGCCACTATGTCGTGCCTGACAAGGCACGAATTGGGTACTCTAAACATGTCATGTTTGCATGGCATTATGTGAGGTAGGCCCGGCACAACACTAAGACTCGCCTTCCTCAACTGGATCAGATTGGATTAGGTTGACCAATCCCATTGCCCAGCCACGACCACTCACCTGGTGTTGTGATTTTGCAAGAGCAACAACATATGTTGTTAATTGATACAATCTCAAAATTTCATTGGTCAATTATCTCTCGTCTAATGTAGTTCCACAAGTATATAAATCGTACAAATAATAAAATAAGCATAAATATAGATAATAATCTCATAAAAATTAAGTAATTTAATCGATCAATAATGAACTAATAACTATTTGAATTAAGTACATTGACTTAAATTTTTGAAAGAATGATTCTATCATAGTTATTCCTTCGAACACCCAAAATCACATGCTATTACATTCATAAGTTATTCATACGTCTATTCCTTTTAGACAATAAATCAACTATAATTAACGATTACTTCGAATATACAAATTTATTTTCTGATCAACTAATACCTTAAAGACAATAAATAATATGATAATAAATATATTTATACTTTCACATTTGTACGTATCATATTCACAATAATTAACATATATATTCTCATAAATTACACATACAAAAATAATACAAGAGAAATTAACTAACAAGATTGTCACTATTAAACGAAGTATCTATTTTTACATGTATTTCATAACTTACTTATCATCATCTGTTATAATCATCAAATGACTCTCACACTATTATGAAACTTTTAGGTGTGACATTCCACTCAACACTCATAGCATTGAAGATTAATTTTTCTAGAATATACACAATGAATTAGACATAATTACATTCGTTTGTTCAGCTTCATAAGCATCATATTTACTAAAATAAACCTTATCTCAATCTCAAGTTTTCACACATAAATTATTTCACATTAAGGCTAGAAAAGGGCATCAATTTATTATTATCGTACCACAAGTGTATTATAACATACTTATTACAGTCCATCATGATCGACACATAACACTCATACTCATCAATATCCAAACACAACATTAACACAAACATAAACTATATGAAAAAAAACATATTCATCATACATAAATACATTAAACTAGCTCTAGATCTTCAAAAATACCTAATATTATAGAAAATTTCTCATGAGATATTTTGAGAGATATTTTATAGAATCGAGAGTTCATAATTAACTCAAGTAAAAATTCAAAACATATAAATAATCAAATATTCTTCATGTTTGCTTTGAAGTTGCTCCTAATTGAGGATTTGAATTATGTCGCCTGTTAGTTTTTACTTGCAATTGTGATTACAAATTAGTTAATCAACCACAAAATTCAGTAGCTAAATATATATATAACAATACCATAACAGAAACATAAAAAATAACATGATTCATTATTCATTCAACATGACTAGTTATATCCACCGAAAAAGCACTTAAGCACTTACAGATTAATAACCAAAAATATTTTACAGAATCAAAATAAGAAGAGAACGAAAAAAATACGCAAGAAAAATATCTCAACAATCAGAAAAATTGCAAGCTTTCTCCACTAATTGAACAGTACCAAAAAATATATATATATATATATATATATATATATATATATATATTAAATGTTTATAGATTTTTAATATCAGAGTGAGTCAGATAATTCAAATAGACTGGATTGTGCTTCAAAAAAATTTTCGACCCTCTAACAGTGCAGCAGGACTCCTGTTATTGGTTATAATTATATTCATAGTCTCTCTCAATATTTTAATTCCTACACTTATAATAAAATATTACAACAAAAAAATATTTAATAATACAAAATAGATAATCAAAATAAATTATATACTACATCACCGAGAATTTGCAGTTACTCTTGGCTTAATTTTATTTTTATCTTCCTCCTCTACAAAAAATCTTCTAAGCATTGCTTATATACTTTTAAATTAAATATCATAGCACTAAGAATTACCATTGATGATATTTTCTGTGGGTAGATGAATGTTGCAGAGCTAAGAATGAGTGCAATCGAGATATCTACTATCTGGAACATAAATTCATAACATTGAAAATAATCTCGATTTTATATTTTCTCATAGGAGTACAAAGATATGAAGTTAAGAATGTCTGCAAGTTTAGTATTTTTTCAATGGAGCACAAAGTGACTATGTTAGAAATTCTCACGAACAGAGTAAATATTTCATGGAACAAAATATCATGATAAAAAATATCATGATTCAAATTACTTGATATATTAGTGCTATATTGAATAAGTCATAATTCAAGAAATTGTCACGACTTATTACATCGATAAAATACTTAGTTACCATGATATCAAAATAATATCATGGACGTTGTGTGTTTTATAGATATTGTGATTACATCACTAAGAAAATATCACGACCATGAAAAATATGTTGCATAGTTACTCATTTACTAAGTCATAACGTACAAATATTGTAAAATTATTTATTAAGAGTTACGACCAAAAAAAAAATATTATAACTACTAAGTAAGATATAAAATACATAGCAAAATTGTAACATAGAAAATATCACAACTCTCCATCGCTTATCTCCCCAGCATCTTTGCTCCATCAAGTCAACCAATTTCTCCCCAAAATAATTATAATTTCATTAATATTTATCAAATTCTCTCAAAATAAATATTTAATAAAATTTTTCTAATAAACACTCAAATAAGTACATTCACAAAATAAATACAGATCAAGTCATTCAAAATATTTGATAGGCGAAGTGAGAAATATACTCTCACACTAAAGATATTATTTATCATTGAGTAATGAATCTCCATTCATTTTTGAAACACAAAAATATTAATATAACAAAAATATTTTCAATATAAAATCAAGGAAAGACAAGTAAAATATCTCAATATAAAATAGAAAAATAATATGAATGACTGCAAAGATTTTATTGCACAATTACAATATCTCACATCAAACGATATGATCAAAATCCTAAAATGAGAATTTTAACATAAAACTTAAATGAGAGCATATATATAGAATGTCTCACTAAATCTCCTTTAATATTTGCTACCAATTTCATTATCTGCACAAATTTATTGCACAAAACATTGTCACTTTTCAAATGAATTCAATGAATTTTTAAACAAATCAAGTGCAAAGTATATTTGCATCATGTTTTCACTGTGCTTTCACATGTCTTTGATACTCTATTTCTCTCTATAGTATACATTTTCCTTAATTTTCTTATCTTTACCCATAATAATTTTCTATCACTCATATGCGATAAAATCATAAAACTTCCCAAATGATTCGGCACTTCTCTTAACTCCAATCTCCATTCATTTTAGTGCCTATTCCAATATTTTTATAAAGTGATTTTCAAATATTCCTAAGACAATTACATAAAATTAATCATTCTTAGTGAAATGCATCTTCAAAAGAGCATCTCTTCTCTTTGCATTAGCTTTGTCTTTTTTATCCAATTTTGGCGCTAGGAGACTAAGCATCAATTTTATGTCTGCCTTCAAGTGCACTTCCCTAGAATTAATTGCCAATTTCATCTCTTTAAGAATATCGATGATTCCTACCAAGTCACTACCGTGCCTCATCAGATAATACTCAAAGATATGTGTGGGAGTTTTTCTTCATGCTTTTGTTTATTTCTTTTCATCACATATATGTTGGCTTTGAGAAAGAATGAATCTTCTCACCCAACTTTTGTTGACTATTCCCATCAGAAACTAAGTTTTTCTTCTTGTCTCCTTCAAGTCCTATATTCATACCCACCAATATTATTAAAAAATATTCATGAACATCATTCTTCTCTTTCTTTATTCATAAGCTCTCAACACTACAAAATATCATAATCAAAATTATGAATTATCTTGTCTCGAGAATTTACTTTTGAAATAAAACATGAACGTTTCATGAATTTTTCTTACTCTTCTTCATGAGTTCTCTTTATATTTTTTTGTGAAACTCTCCACTCTCAAAACATTTCTCTCCTCCATCAGTGTTCTAGTCCTCGCACTAAGTCTTGGAGATTCATGCAATTTGGTAGTATCTTTAAGAAATTGAAATTCATACTATTCATGACTCATTACAATCTAATTATTTCGTTGATAAAATTCCCGATCGAATCATACCAAAACTTCTCATACATAGCACCACATTTTCTTGTATATTTTTGAAATTTGAGTAAACCTCACTCACATTAGTTGTGTTCCCTCGTTCCATATGCATACTGCAATTTTAATTTCTCTTCTCATTCACTACTTGAAAATATTGAATAAATTTATGAAGACTCCACTCACCTATTAAGCTCTTCTTCACTAACAGAGAGGCCATTGATCTTCTTACAATCTTGATAAAAAAAGTCAACTCTAGCACTACGACTTTGGAAAAAATCTCAATAATCGACTTTCTATAAATAAAGTCTACTACCAAAATCACTATTGTATATTTTTATTTGTTATTAATTAATTTATGTATCTAAAAAATATTAAATACAATAAAATATTTTTCACATAATTGTGTGCTTAAACTTTATGTGAGCATGAAATACTTTTTTACTTGAACTTTTGCACAACTCATCACCAAAATAGCTTTAGATTCGGTGCCCCGCTAAATTAAAATAACAATTATAAAAAAAATAATGAACATAAACAAAAAATTATAAAAATATATGAGCCAAGAGATAAGAGCTCAAAGAAGAAGAGAGTATAGATAAATTATAAAAAACAGAATATTTCAATATATAATTTATAGAATTTTTTTATTAAAGATAAATATTTTTTTAAGATAAAAATCCCATAGTTATAAAATTTTGGCCATTAATCATTGGATTACATTCAACAACTAAAATAAATAAAAAATATTAATTTTAGCCAACAAGACAGCAACATGCATATCCTATCAATGAAAATGCAACCATTTTAAAATAATTGTTGTTATTAAAATATGGTCATGACACATTTTGTGTCTACGTACCAAGCATGCAAGCAGTGCTTGGCATGGCATTAAGCCCAAGTGACCCTAGCATGGCACTGCGTGAATAATGCCAAAGACCAACACGACTTTGGTGCAAACATCTTTGTTGCCAAGTGCAAGAGTCATGCTTTCAATTAGTAAGATTTCTAGGTTGGTAATATTCTAAAAATAAGATGTGTCATGTCAAACGAAATGATAAGGACAATTATTGCTCCTGAAATGATGGTAGATTTAGTTGTGGATGCAATGGTGTAGCTAATACAACTACTACACAAGCAAAAACAAACCTTGTGAAACAGGTGTTAGTGAATGAAGATGATTGTGCGTTTTTTGGACTATTTGAAAAATAATAGTCAACATTGGCAAAATTGAGAAGCAATGCCAGTCTATCATTATTCTTTTGAAAAATTGTCAAGTAAGTTTCTTTCTAATAAATGGAATATCAAAATGGGAGCTTCTAATAATATGTTAAATAATATTATTTTGTTTATGAATTCAATTAATGTATCTCTCTCTCATGACACTACCTAATGAAAAGAAAACAAAAATCACAAAAAATAGATAATTATGTTAGGTGAAAACTTAATTTTAAGAAATGATTTGTATGTTCAAAAAATAACCTATAATTTGTTGTTCATGTCTCAATTGCTTAAAAAAATACACTACATTCTCACGTTTACCAATAAATTTTGTGTTACATTATCAAACCTCAAGACGAGAATCCTAATTGGGGCGAAAGAAGAAAATGATGGTGTGTATGTGTGTATTTATTTAGTCTTGCAAAACAAAGTTGAGCAAATCAAAGCAATTGTTGGTGAAAATCAAGAATTATAACACAAGTGACTGAGACATTCCTCTCAACAAGAAGTGTCCTTTCTTCCTAATATAATAAAAAAGAATAATAGAAACAAGGGTCATTGAAACAACGACACGTATGAAATTTGTGTAGGTGCTAAACAAACCTTAAATATATTCCATTTAAATTATAATCAAGAAAGTGCATCCTTAAATTTGATTGATTATGATATTTGAGATAGTTACAATGTTTCTTCAAGTAGTGGTTCTTAATATTTTTTATACTATTGTGATTAATTACAGGAGAGTTGTTTGGATTTATCAAATAATAATAAAATTTTATTTGATTGATAATACTCAATTTAATAAATTAGTAAAAATTATGAGAAATTAAAATGATCATGAATTTACTTGTTTGAAAAAGATCTATGTACATAATGACATCCAGCATCAAGTTTCATGCATTAACACACCCCAACAAAATGGTAAGGTCAAACAAAAATAAAATCATATTTTAAATGTGACAGATGGACTTGATTTTTAAATCAATCTTTTTATTAATTTTTGGGGAGTATATTTTCATTGTTGCACATGTAATAAATCATATTTTCACTCTCTTACTTGCTAGTAAAACACCTCATGATTTGATAATTAATTCTTCTCTTACATATGCTACTCCGTATTTTTGGATATCTATGATTAACTAATAATGATAAATCCCACGTAAAGGATAAATTCAGATATAGGTCTCGAAATATATTTTTGTGGGTTATCCGTATGGACAAAGGGGTTGGAGACTAAATTGATTTAAAAAATAAAAATTAATTTATTTCTCATGATATGTATTTTGTAAAATTATTTTTCTTTTGCAAAAACTAATACTATTTTGATAGATATAATGATTTGGATGAATAAACATCTCAAAATATTGAAGTTATACTTGATGATGAGCCCATAGTAGCAAGAGAAAATTGGAATGACATGAATAGTAGTTATGTGCCTGTACATGTGTAGGGGTAGGAGCAACCGAATGTTCCAAATCTAAATGTTTAAATTCAGCCTATTGTTATGGATGAGAGTGCAACAAGTTTTGTGATTGATATTAGTGGTGAATCGCAATAAGTTATTGGCAGGGGACATCATAACCATAAGCAGTCAAGTCATCTCAAAGGATACATTACCATCACCATTCGAACTTTAGGCCTTGTCACTATTCCTTCACTCAGGCCATATCGATCCTAGAGTACTCCTTTTCCCATAAATTGTTATGTAGGTTATGATAAGTTTTCTATGAAACGCAAATTTCTTGGCAGCAATTATTACAGGTTGTGGACCTATTAGTTTTTCGGAGAAAATGACGAATCCTAGTTGGAGAAAAGCTATGAAATAGAAAATTAATGCCCTCGAACAAAATGAAACATGGAACGTTGAAAGATTTGTCACTGGTTATTTTGTCTTGTCCGATAATTTTCATGCATATTCCTTTTGTGATAGTGATTGGAATAGTTATCCACAAACTCGACGTTCACCGACTGGTTATTTTGTATTGCATGGCTCTTATCTATCACTTGGAAGACAAAAAAGCAACCAACTACTTCTCGATCATCTACGAAGGCCGAATACAAAGAATTAGCAATTATACCTTGTGAATTGAAGTGATTGAAATGATTATTATTATCTCTTTGTATTGAACACAATCATTCAATACGCTTATATTGTGATAGTCAAGTTGTCTTACACATTTCTAATAATCTAATTTTTCATAAAAGGATGAAGTATATAGAAAAAATTATTATTTTGTTGTAAATGAAATTCAAGCTGACAATATAGTGACTTCATACATTCGCATGAGAAACTAATTGGCAGGTATTTTTTATAAAAGCTCTTGGCAATTCTCAATTTTTTTCCTCCACGAGTTGGGCGATCAAGATCTTCATGTTCCAAAATGATGAAGAGTAATACGTGATTTAATTGTTAGCTCGTAGCAATCACATGTTGCAACGCCACATCTCTTGGTCGCAACATGAATAGCACAAGCACACACCGATAATACAAGCCATCAATATGTATACGTCACAAAATTCACATGTTGCGATATTATACTTATAAGTTGAAACATTCACATGTCGCGACTGTTATATATAATTTGATTTGATAAACTATTTGTATAATCAAAATATATTTCTATTTTAATATTTTTATATAAGTACAGGAAAAAAAATATTAAAATACTAGAAATACAGCAATAGCACAATAACAGAGATCCCGCTGACTAAATAAAATTTTAGAGCAGAGTCTGGCCCGACTAGAATTGTCAAACGGGCCGGGCCGGTTTAAAAACGTGCCGTGCCGGCCCAGGCACGGCCGAACCGTGCCGTGCCTCGTGCCGGGCCGGCCCGATTAACACCTATAGGCCCGACCGAGTAATCCAACTCACTCCGGTTAATTAAACCGAGAAACTACTATTAATATAAATTAATTTTATTTCTATTTTTCTGGCTGCTGTAATTTTAGTGTGAAACAATTCATCTCCGTTTTTCTCCTCTCTGCACAATTTTCATTACGACTATTTCTGCGCACATAATGTAAGAATATTCTGTTTAATTATAATCTGTAAACGTATACGTATTTTTCTGGTGGATATAACTAGTCGTGTTGAACGACTAGTAAACCACGTTATTTCGTGTTTTTCTGTTATAGTTTTGATTCTGCGGTGGTTGTGTTGAATTATGGTTGTAGATATATATATCGTTTGCTATTTTTGTTGTTATTTTCTTTTGAATCTGTGAAATCACAAACATAGAAGTGAAATTACCTAACAGTGACATAATAATCATAAGTCATGCCCTTTATATGTCGAGACATCGTCGAGACATTTACATATCACTACATCTTACTTATAAGTCACAATACTCTCATAAGATGCTATCATGCTTATAATTCATGACATTCACATGATATCACATCATTTCAATTGGCCGGCCCGTCAAATGACTGCTCGACATGACAGATTATTATTTTTAAAAACATCCTGCACGTAAGCTGGATCTTGCTTACATGACCAATTGCAATTGGCCAGCCACGTAAGCCGGTCACTCATTGCGATTTCACACAACGGGTTCCGCATGGACGGTCCAGCACGGCCCTGCATTCGGCCGTGCCACCGTGCAGTGCTGAGCCGGCGAGATGATCCCCGGGCCGTGCCAGGCACAGCATGGTGGCACAAGAGGGCATAGCAAAAATGGAATGTCCAAGCACGGCAAGGCCCATTTTCTTCAAACTGCACATGTATGCACTGTAGCACGCACTGTCACAAACACCATGGTAGTACAGTATACAAGCTCTCTCTCTCTCTGGGGTATTGTACCCTTAAAAGCCCTAGGATTTATGTACACAAGATACCCTTATATACTAGACCACCAACAATGCAATAAGAAAAACAAAAACAAAAACAAAAAAAAAAGGGTGAAAACAAAAAATTACACATCACATAACACAAGACCACCAATAGACAATGATACCTGTTGAAACAACACTAGTCCAGCACCAATAATAAGTGCTTTCAAGCACTTCCCGTGGAATAATTCCCGCGACAAGGCTTCTTTATCATCACCAAGTAAAATGAGTTCTGATACAATCTCATCTACTCGAACAGCAGTCTCATCAACAGCTTTCCCCCTCAGCCGGCATAGACAACAGATTGCGCTTTGTCTAAGATCTTGTACATTTCCCTTCCCTTGAACAGCACTTAACAGTAGCCATCTTGGCGATGCAGGTAGCCACCACATTCCAATTCCCATGATCAATGCCACAGGAATACTGACACCATACATGTAGCGCCAACCAGCAGTAGTATTGACTAAAATACTTCCCATTCCAAATCCTCCCTGCAGAACCCACCGGATCATGCCATTTGGAGAGTTTAGAACCACAAATCAAGATCAGCAGAGATCACAAGCAGCAGTCGCACACAAAACCAGAGGACTCACAATGATTCCTACAACTATCAGGAATTCTTTCATAGAGATCAGTTGCCCACGTATTTGACTTGGAGATGTCTCAGAAATGTACATTGGTGCAGCATGCATTGCCTAGGAGATAGCAGCCAAAATCAAACGACCACTACAGTTAATATAATACATCTATCAGTGAATAGTGTCATTATGTCGTGAATTGTGTTTATGTGGATGGCGAACAAATATGTACCAAACCGATCCCGATACCAAACATCACACGGCCGATGACCATTATTGGCAAATAAAGTGCTATTGCAGTCACAAGTGCACCAAAAAGATAGAGCATGGAAGCAAGAATCAGCTCCTTCCTCCTTCCTTCAAAAAAAAAAAAAACAGCATTCAATTTAACCCTGCAAAGTTAGAACAAACACTGGAAATAGAGGTGTGAAGTGGGCAGGGTGTCCGAAGCACGGCATGAGGCACGACTCGACTGAGTCGTGCCTGGCCCGGAATGGCCCAGAACCTGCCTGGACCTAGGTCATGCCGTGCTGGGCAAGAAGCTGTCGTGCCTCGTGCCTGACCCATTGGCACGGCCTACAAGAATGATGATTGTGACCCAGGACTGCATCCCAGTAATGGGTAACGGGTCACGGTGACCCCGGAACACACCCAGACAAGTTTTTTAAAAAAACCAAGTCTTTTTTTTAAGTGTTGTACCCACCATGTCCATATGGAGAGTTTTAAAAATTTTTTTTTTAAACCAGGTCTTGCATGACCCAACATGGTAGGCACAAGTCAATCCGAAATCATGCCGGTCGGGATGAGCAGACTGGCAGGCATGCCGTACTGTGCATGGAAAGACTCTCATGTCATGCCATGCCCGACACGACACGTTGGCCCAGCTGGGCCACCTAAAAATACCTTAGTAATTTAATACATATTTTGTTGTGTAACATAGGTTATATGTTTGGCATATGAATTGTCTAGCTGTAAGTAATATTGCATACATGTAACACAATTTATATATATATGATATAGAACAAGTGGGTGAACCCGATCTTGTCTAAACTAATTTCATTTTCCATTGCACTCTTTGTTCCACCAAACAACCTATTACAGTATGTTTCAGTGAGACTTGAGGGACTTGCCTCTAGAGGTGTCAAACTGGACGGGACGAGCCGGGCTGGCCCGAATTTTTTGAGCACGAGCGTACCGCCGTGCCTGGCCCGGCACGGTTTAAAATAGCCGGGCCCGGCATGGCCCGCAGGCACGGCGGGCCGTGCCTTGCCTGGCCCGCTCGTGCTTGCATGCCCGTACGGGTCTGGCACGGCACGGCTCGTGCCTGACCCGGGCACGGCACGGGCCTGGGCACGGAATTTTTCCGTGTCATGCCTCGTGCCAGGCCGGCCTGGTTGACACCTCTACTTGCCTCTTACTTAAATTGGTTTTCTCAAATATAAGGTGCTCTTAGCATTCATGATGTCGTTGGTTTCATGGATGATACCGAACCATGCCCAAAAGAATTTTTGCTATAAAATCCAAGTAAAAAAAAAATTGTGAAACTGAACTTGACTCTAAACTATGGCACAAAAAAAACTAGTTTATTTGGTTTGGATGAAGTCTACAAGCTCTGAGGTCATCATCTCTAGGGTCTATAGAATAAAAGTCGCTCAACTAGCATGACATGCATTAACTAACAACTGTGTTTCTCCCTCAACTTCAAATGTCCATCAATTGAGACACACCTCATTCTTCAAGAAAAATATAAAGTCCTACGGGTCAATTTGTAGTAGCTGGGAAGCTAGTTGTGGAAGAAAACATACTTGGAAGACTTACTATTGCCTACACTCCTTTTACTTACATTTACTATTTTGCACAACATAAAAAGCATTTAGCTTTTACTAATTTTCAATTTAAGCTTTTTGCAATCGAGGCTCTTACTGAAACACAACAACGAAGTATTTAGTCTATTGCATTTCCTCTTGCTTATAGCTCCACTTGGACCACCAATTAGTATAAAAAATTATTAATCAGCTATAACTAAGCAAGTTAGTATTTAATATGAAGCTAATCTAATAAAATCATCATTTATGATAATAAATTCAAATTATATTAAGTATAAAGAGTGAGATTTCTCAAGTAGGAAGTTCTCATTCAGACATAGATAATGTAGCAGTCGACGAATCATTATTATTAGAAACTAATATTGAATCAATAATTAAGAGGCTTGATCACTCTAAATATAAAATTTATATTACAAAAGAGAAACATGTCCAACCTTCTCAGATTAGAAATGAGCTTATTGATAAATTAGATGATCCTACAATTAATATATCTGATCTTGATCTTACTTTCACTCTCTAGGAGGAATAGATGAGATACACTTGGCACCCAATTTCATAGATATTATTGTAATCTCATTATGTTCCTTTGTTGATTTTTTATTATTTTTATTTTTATTGATGAACCAAGAATATTTGAGTTTATTTATGAGATATTATCTTATTTAAGATAATATTGGGAGATGAAAAAATAGATGGATATCTTCCACTTTAATGATAGATGAAAACTAGTATTACGATTTTAAGAAAGATTTGTTGTTGGTTACAAGTGTTCAATGTGAAAATAATCTAAATAAAAAAATAAATCATTTTAAGGTCAAACTCATAACAAGGGAATGCATTTAAATATTTGGCATAGAATATCAGGATAATTACTCTCTAATAGTCAAGATAAATATGGTGCATATTCTTATTTCTTTTATAACATCTCACAATTTGATAATATACCAACTAGATGTGAATTATATGTTTCTTTAAGATAATTTTGAGAAAAAAAAAATTTATAAAGTAACAACCACCTTAATTTTGAACTGTATAATTTTGTTCAGTTTATAGATTACCAAAAATATTGTATGATTTTAAGTAGTTATTAAGAATCTGGTTTATGATATTTTCAAAGAGAGTAATCTCAACTAGTTTACACATATATTACTAATATTTCTTTAATCTTTCATAGGAATCCTATAATTTTGTATGTTATCTAGATAATTGATATTTTAATTACAAGATATGATAAGTTATGAATAACAAGACTAAGTACTTTCAGATATAGTTTCGCACAAATCACTTTGAGAGACTTCAAACATTATTGGAAAAAAATATGACTTATTCTACGAGCGATATCATCTTATCACAAATGAGATATATATTTGATACTTTTATAAAATTAATCTTTTGATTTATAATCCATAAGATAATCATTAATTCAAGTACTAATTTTACTTTTTATGCGATACATCCAATTGATTCTATTTTTTATAAAAAAATCATAGAAAAGATTAGATATTTAAACATGATCAAATCATGTATAAAATATGTAATAAGTATAAATAATTATTTCTTAGATTCTCATAAGCATGTTCACTTTTACACCAACTCTTCACATACAAATATATGTGACTTTAGCACCAAATGCATCGTGTCTAGCCTAAAATAATTACACAGTCATGTCGGTCATGTTGTGCAGGCATGGCAGAAAAATAAGGTGGCCCATGCTAGATCTCAAGATAGGTCGTGCATGTCATACCTAGTCAGAATATTTTGAAAAAATTAGCATGATCCGCATATAGTTATAGGCATGATTCATGCCTGGACCAATAGGCACTAAGGCACTTAACCCATGATAGAACTAGACTGGGTGCACAGCAATACAACCACAACTAGCCTAGGTCTAAACTAAGCAAGCCAGACATACCCAAGCGGCTAGCCAAATCACAGCCAAGTCGCCTGATTCGTGACTAGTTCAAAACCCAGGGCCTAGGCCCAGGATTCCTATGGACAATGGTGTGACTTGTGGGCACTAGTGTGTAAATGGTAGGTGTTGGACCTATAGCAGCATAGTATTAATATATTATATATAATGTGTTAATTATTGTGTATGTGTATCTATATATACAAATAATATATTTACATTCTATAGATATATATATATATATAGTATAGATAGTATATAAATATATATATATAGACAATGTATATAGAATGTTACATATATACAATGTGTATATACACTATGTGTATACAATGTATACCCTATACATAGTGTATATATACAAAAATATATTATGTATATATAAACACAATATATACAAAAATTTACAAATATACAATGTGTATATACACAAAAATATATTGTATATATACATATATACATAATGTTTATTGAACATATATATAATATGTAATTTCACCAAGTATATAAATTGTATATATGCATATAACATAAAAATAAATACAAAAAAATATAGTGTATGTAGTATGTAGCTATATACACAATGTATGTACATAATAATTGCATGTATACCTAGTATGTATACATATATATCTATACTTTTTGATATTCAAAATTATAAATTAAAAAAAAAAGATTAAAACACATTTAAATATCGCTAATTAAAAATTAAAATTAAAATACATTAAAAAATACTGCATTAACATAATAACATAAATGATAAATATATACATTCTAACATTTACAATATAAAATATGTCAAAGACATAATCTTTCTAATTTTAAAAAAACATATATATATAACAAATAAAAAAATCACAAAGAAATAAAAACTAAAGAATTTAGATCAATATCATTCACTATGATTGGTTATGACTTTCACAACTCAAGGTTTCATTGTGCAAATCATCATTCCCATCTAAATGTATGTAACGGCTTTAAATTGAAGACTTATCTTGTATCTTTTCAATTAATTTAAATAAAAAAGAACTTCAAAAATATATCAATGTCCTTTTGTCCTCGTATCTAAAAAGATATTCATTATTATAAGAAAAAAGTAATTTTGATATTATAATCAACAGAATGGGTCAGTAAATAGAACTTTATAAAGCATAGGAAAATTAAAATTTATATGATTTCAATCAACTCAATATTTTGAAATTCATATTACTTCGGAACAAGATAGAACAATAATTTATATCTGAGTATCTTTACAGCTTGTATTTATTTGATAGGATACCTCGTCGCTTATCTCAAGCCAACTTAATCTCCAAATATAATAATAATATTCAATCTCAAAGAACTGCTAAAATTATCATGCTTAATTTCGTAATATTAAAAAAAATTATTCATAAAATTTATTATTTAGTTCTTGTGCTTAGTTAATTTAACAAGATATATTTTATTATATTTTCTACACTTTATACTATAACCATAAGATTCATATGAGCAACTAAAAAACAAAGAGATATATTAGTAGTCTAATATTTTAAATATTTTTTTCCATTTTAAAATTCAAGTTATCAAAATATGAGTTCTCTATATTGGTTAAAATCACTAATAATGCATATACACATAACTACAATATAAGATATGAGAATATATACAAATGAATACAAATTCTTTAAATCATAGAAAATTATAATAAATTAAAAAAAAAATATTATTTCACAATCTAATCAATTAATTATTACTTTATCAATTTTATTATTAATAAAATCAGATATAATATATTAATAAGCAACATAAAAATCTAACATCGAAAAAGTTGAATTCTAATAATATCTAACAATTAATAAAAATTCTTATAGTTTGTTTTACGCCCCAATATATTTTAATATATTTCTAATTTATTCTAATAACAATAAAATTATTTTTAAGTTTAATTGTATTATTAAGTTAATTATATGACACACACATATCTAGCATAAAAAATTTCAATTAGAGAACAATCTCTCATAATTCTTAAGAATATTTTCAAAATATAAATTATTTGAAATATTATCAAATAAAATATTATAAATTTTATTTTTTATTTTATATTCACTAAAGATATCAAATAAATCTCATACATGACAGGATCATCATGAAGATGAAAGATCACATATAATCCTAATATTATTTTATTTAATCTACACTTAGAAGTAACATATTAAGCAATAATACATATAAAAAGAATGTCATCATGACTAATTTATATCAATCATCATCACCGATACAACTCCAATATGATTTCAAAGTTATTAATTATTAATACATTTTTTAATTTATATTTCCTTATTATATCAATCTTAGAGTTCAACTTATAATAAGATAATTGAATGTATTTTTGCATATATTAAACTAGTCTTTGATGTTCCACAAATTAAAGTAGAAAAATCATTCCAACAACTAACCTAACAATATTTTCTCTAATAAATTCATTGCAATAAATTAAAAATATCATCGAAGCTAAAATTAATCCAAACTTTAAAACTCATTGAGTTTGCTTTAAATCCAATACATAATAATTATCAGAGCAATACGATATATTTCTTAAGGTATCTAATCTCACCAATAGATTTGCAACTATGATTTTTTTTATAATACATATATTAGGCCAAATCTTTATTTATTCCTTTAATATTTTGTTTTATATATATATAATAATTCTAAACTTAAGATGTTTGTTTATGTAACCTAAATTTTTTAAGTGAATAAGCTAATATATGAGTGAGAAATAAATCAATCTTAAACCTTTCACAATGATTATCATTATTTATATCAAATTCATCAATAATGTTAATTTTACTTTTATTATAATTAATAATTTAAATGTTTCATTTTTTTTAATAATAAGAGTTGATAATTTTTTAATTTAAATTCTAGTATTTAAAACAAAAAAATTACACAGTTAACGTGTATCTCATAAATTTATATCCTCTACTGGCTATCACAATTTCGTGGATATGTACTATTATTTCCCCGAATCAAATGCACCATCACCAATTAAAAAAAATACAAATATTCATAAAAATAATATATTTTAAAATATAAAAAAAAAATTTAAAAGTTTGAAATTAGAGAAAAAAATGATAAGATAATGAAGATAAAAAATTGTTTTTATTGATTTAGAAATAAACAATTTAAATTACCTATTTATATAATTTTTACAACTTAAAAAAATATTATACTCATTTTTTTATATTTTTTAAATTTTTTTTAATATTTTATATATCTATTTTTATAAATTACCTTTAATAATATGGTATATTTTCTTAGCTAACATATCTCATTCTATAGTATAGAGATATCTTTAACACTATGATCCAGCATTCTCAACTTAGCTAATAACAAGTGACAAAGTCAACAATAAATAAATAATGAATCAACAACATACAACCATTTATTAAGATATTCTAAAATAAAAATTAGAACACGTCACCAAGCTCAATCCCAAAGATTATTTTTCTCAAACCTTCTAATTATGCGAACAAATATAAATGAAAAAAAAAATTAGAATTAAGTTGTCTAAAAAAAATAACTCATAAAATAAAGTATTTGAGTTATCAAGAATAAACAAAAAATAAAAAAAATAAATAAATAATTAAGTTGAATATTACCATAACAAGTGACTTTTAATTGTTCATCATTGAACATTATTCAGTAAACATGAGAAAAAAAATAATAAAAGGAGAATAATTACATTGAACATGATTGCTTGCTTCTAAATCAATAACCAAAGAGTCTGAAATATGAAGAAGCATCCCAGGACCCATAGTACTTTAAAATCAAGTGACTATTGATAACAAATTGGAAAGAAATTATGTATATTCATACCTAGTACTGATTACATAAGGAGTACTCTATGAAGACCTATGAATAACTTTGATAGCCAGCATGTTTCCCTCAACAATCTATATTGATCTTAGAATCCGCTCTAGAAATTGCTCCAACAACTCATTTTACTTCTACCTCTGCTAAAATTGATACACCATCGACTACTGGTAAAAGTTGAATAATGTGTCTCCAATAAATCTCATTGTATCTCATATATACTAAACTGAATGATAATGTAACACTGATCTACAAAATAACTCTAGATCGGCCAGGACCTAGTTGCAGAATCCTAAAAATCTATATATTAGTGAGTAAAAATATAATGTCAACAAATCTCTATAAATGTCTCACTCTCTCAGGCACATCAATTTTACTAGTAAAACTCCAATAACTACTTAGCAATTGAGTGAAGCAGTAAAGTGGGTGTTGACTTACTCAAACTCTCTAGGCTCCTCTAATCAAACCTATAAATTATGAAACCACACCACAAATTTGTGTCTCCAGGATAAGTAAAGTGATGCTACAAACTTTCATAGGATCCTACATATCATGCAAGATGAGAAATTTAGTCACCTCTTTATCAATGAATAGACACATGACAATTAATAGACAAGAATCAATTTGTTTTCATACCTATGTCGTCTAAGATAAGTAGAGTGATGCTACTAATTTCCATAGGATCCTACATATCATGCAAGAAGAGAAAAATAGTAAATTCTATCTCAATAGATAGTCACATGAGAATCAATAGATAAGAATCAATTTACAGTCATACATAGTTCGTTTCACCAATAGGAGGTCCATTTGTCATGTAATTCATCATCCCATGTCTAAAAATATTTGAACCTCAATAAAATATAAGCTTAATTTTTAACTTCCTCCACGCATGAACAAATATGCAGTATATCACAAATAAAAATAAATAATCACACATTACACTTATTTGATCCACAACATGCTTAACAATCACTCAAACAATTATTGCACCCATCGTGCTCATTCATCTATGCCCATAATACACCTTCACTAGACATTTCATAGTCACACAAGTGTTGTGTCATGCATGAGGGTGCACTATTGTGTCACACATAGTGCACCCTCATGCAATGTTATAAGAGTGTGCACTTGTACAATATGATGTTATAGTGCATGTGTCTCTCTCTAGTAAACCCAAAGGTTTATTTACTCTTGATAGGATTTGACTTAGATACCATATAAAAATTCAAGTCATAAAACATTCAAATATTCAATTAAAAAGTCAATAAAAATGTGAATATAAAAAGAAAAAATATAACTCTGACATTGGATTGACATAGTCCACATGTTAGTTGATTTCATCCATATAAATCAATAATAAAAACAAAGTCATCAACTAGAATACTATGAAATATTAATTATCTGACTATTACTAAACCATATATAATTCATGCAATCAGTATAATTACTTAAGTTAATCTCGACATAACTCTTCACATAATTAAGTATGTGAGAAATTCTTCAAACTTTAGTATTTCTTTCGGTAATCAAGAAAACCTGTAGTTAATTAAACATTAAGATTCGAGTTGGTCTCTATCTTTTATCATTATAACATCTACAAATTCTGATACTTTTATTGAAGGCGAATTTGTCTACAGAAAAAGTAAGAAATTGAAAATCATTATGAGATTCAACGCAATGATAAAGTTCAATGTGATACTAACAACAATCTTTTACAAGATAAACTAAGCAAAAAAAAAAAAAAAGATAAATAAAATTATAAATCATAATATAAAAAAATATGTTAAGCTCTCTTCAAAATTTTCATAAAGAAATCTACTAATTAATATTAGGTGTCAAACATGCCGGAGAAGCTGGCCCGACCAATTTTTTGGTGGCCCAAATGGGCTACGTGTTATGCTCTGCACGAGGCACAGATTGTGCAAGCCCGCAACACAGTTCAAAACCTTGTCGTGCAAGGCAGGGCACATCTGAACCGGGAAAAGCTCAGACCACCCGGCACATTTGACACCTCTAACTAATATGCAAAAAAAATATATGTTATCACAATGCAAGTGTCTCTCTCTAGCAAACCCAAAGGTTTATTCCCTCTAGCAATGATTTGGCTCTACAAAAACATAAGTCATAAAATATTCAAATATTAAATAGAAAACTCGCTAAAAAAGTAAATATATAAAGAAAATATATAACTATGGCATTGGATTAATGTAACCCAAATGTTAGGTCCTTTCATCCATAAAATATCAAATATAGAAAAATGAAAAAAAAATCATATGCAACAATAGTATGAAATATTAATTATTTGACTATTATTATATTATGTATAATTTATGAAATCAATATAGCTAATCAATTTCATCTTGAGACTTGACATAATTCTTCACATACTTAAGTATATAAAAAAATCTTCAAGCCCATGTACTTCTTTTAATGAGTCCGAGCATCCACAACTAGCAATGCAATCATAATCAAAATAAGTATCAACTTGTATCAGAATAAGATCTATAGATTTTTAAATTTTAATTTGAGATAATTTTGTCATGTAAAAAAATAAGATATATAATCATTATGAGATTCAATACAATGATAGAGATTATGACAATATTGAGTCACTTATGAGATATTTTGGATCAGTCACCTTCTCACGAATATCAAATATATATTTTCTTATCTTACTATTCTATATTATAACAATCAAGATGCGAAACCTTTAGCCTCCAATTTATTATTTCATGAATAGGCAAAAAATATAAAAAATAATTATTTCTTTCTTGAAAAGAAGATTTAAGATATAACTATTACTAGTTTACTATAAACTTACATTCCAATAACAAATTAACCAACTGATATATTCACAACTATCTTAAAGAGGCATCAACTGATCATTCTCTCCTCCAAACTAAAAATTCTAGATATTTAGTTATTAATATGAGGTTAGGTGTTATGTATTACCACTTTTTTGTATTATTTTATTTCAGTAATACTTTATAAATGAGAATACCCAATACATAAATTATCTCAATCCAAATTTATTTTTCTTCATCCTCATGATCCCCCCTATTTCCCCTTACTAATCCCAAGATAAATGCATACAATAAATTTGTACACTAGTCAATCATCTCAATAGTAATCACAACTAAGTATATTTAACTTTGAAGTTCCTATAAGATCGAGTATATTAGTGATGATTTAAGCACATCTAATTATCTCAATCCAAATTAGAATTATATATTTAGAAATCTTTTCATAAACATTTTATGATATTATTGACTATTTTTCTATTACGGCATTACATTTTAGATTTCATAAAGTAAACCTCAAAACTATTCATTTTAGACATTTAATTTCTTTGCAATTTTAAAATTCAAAAAATAGATCATTAAAAACTTGAATTAAAATAAAAAAAATTAAAGAAACATTAAGCCCCCATTAAAAAATATTTAGATTTAAAAATTAGTGGTACAAAAAATTGTATACTACAAAATTTTGAATAAAAGCAGTAAGAAAAAACATATAAGATATAAACTTGCACGAAGACATGTAAGGAACATATTTCATGAAAAAAAAAATTCATATGATCAACTAAATCAAAAATATAACTTGGTGATGATGAATTCAAATTTAAATATAAAAAGAAAACTAACCCAGCAAGTCAGCAATATTGAAGGCTAATATTGATCCAATCAAAGCCCCAATTAATGATCCACTAGTCTGCCAAAAAACAAAATACACAGAAAATATACTCACGTAAATATCAACAAATAAAAACTCAGATTTTTAACTTTCTTGTGGGAAGAAAGAATCATAATACGTTACCATCATTTCATGAAAGGTAAAAGCGAAAACTAATAATTAGAAACTCACTATAAGTCCAATTTCCATAGAATTCAATTTGTACCATGTGATTCCACTGTGCATTGCCGACTGCATCACATGAAAAAAAAAGCAATACAAATAAGCATAAAAAAAATTTAGAGTTTTTATTGAGCTAGAGATTTTTATGAAGGATTGGCATGGAGTCCCCATCAGACATCAAACATCTAAACAATAAATCTTAAGACATTCTTAACAGACCTTGATGGATATTATCGCACATGACGTGGCACCAATGTCATAACCATATAGCAGTCCTCCAAAGGCGGGAAAGAGAAATCTGAAATCAATATAGAACTCTTTAATGCATGGAAGGTAGTTAACAATTTTACAAGATAAAGGTGGCAATAGGATACGGTAAGACCCATGTCACCAATATAATATAAAATAAATAACATTTTGAGAAATATCACTGGTGATAAAATTGGGTCAAGACATGAGAATGAAGATTATGATACAATAATAAGAAGGAAGGAGAAGCATAAGGGCATCTGGTAAAGAGAAAAGAAATTACAGTGTTAAATATTGATTCTCCTACTCACAAATAATATAATTTCTTTTGTCAATCAATCCAATCTCACATTTTGATGAACGTGAACTAGGGAAAGAAAAAAAAAATTGAGATCACATGAAAGCCCAACTAACTAATTGATCAATTGCATAAGAGCAGCGGAACCCTATCTATCCAATCTAAAAAAAGAGTGGTGTAGTATGTCAATCGAAATAAGGTTGAGGCACAAACAAAGGCCATCGCACTGGAGCAACTCAGAGGTCAAGTTGAAATGAAGTCAATTTGTAGAGCACTCCAAAGCTATACAACAAGGAAACAAGAGTAAGAAATATATAAAACATATATGCGTATATATATGAAATAGTTACAATAAAATGATAAAAATGATAATACTTAAAACATAAATAGATTTAAACAATGAACCACAGCACATCATCACAGACCTCAAATATAATCTACTCACTTATAGGGACATAGATAATGATTATTAAACAATCCTAGATCTTCACTCATGTGAAGATACAATCAATATCAATAATTCCGTCTGCTCGTGACATATTAAATTGTCAGCAATGAACTAAGCTACTTAGTTGTCATAGTAGAACAGCATTGACATTTGAACTAATAAACATATCACGTCCATAAAATAATTGATCAATTGGAGCTCACAAGTAAATAATGGGATAGCTATGTACATTGTCTTTGCACAACATAAAAATAACAAATTACCATTCTTTTTTCTATGAGACATTACAATCAAGAAAAATACAAAATCTTATGATAGATTTTATCTCTATAACTACTAGAGACCAACTGAAATCTAAAAATATGTCTACGTGGTTATGCCGATAATCTTCAAATGAAACCTTCTATCATTGATAATATTTTCTATACCGAAGAATCCTAAAAAATATATTTGTATGAATCTGCTAGGAGAGTCCATAAAATAACCAAATATTTTAATAGCATAGGTAATATTTGATCTAATCACTAACAAATAATTGATTTTTTATATTATCCTCATATATTTAGTAAAATCAACTAGAGAACTAACACCCAAAAACAAATTTATATAAAGATCAAATGGTGAATCAACAAGCACAGATCATATCATACCGACATCAAACAAAACATTCAAGACATATCTCCTTTAATGAAAAAACTTCATATATCTTAAGTATCCAACCTTAATATCAAAAAAATACCTAAAATATCTCAAATCTTTATTCTAAAACTCAGTCTGTAGTAATATTTTCAGTACGGATATATCTAACTAATTATCTCATATATTTAAAATATCTTTAACATATACTATTAATATCATATATTAATCTTATAATTCATATCAAAGAAATAAGAATAATTTAACATACATCTCACAATATTAAAAGTAACAAGTACAAAAGATAATCTATTAATCACGCTCTAAAAGATTGTTATATGGCATGAAGGATCATTAATAAATTGCACATCATACATATGCTCCCAAGAATAATAAAATCTAAATGATAATAATTATAGCATAAACACATTTTCCCCAAAGTTGGCATGAAAGAATATATTTCTTATATATAGTTAATATGCAATCAACATGTGATATTTAACAATATAAAGCAACAACATAATAGTAAATATTTTGGCCACATGAAAAAAAATATTTTAAAAATAAACATCATAAATCAATGTGAATCTCATAATTATCTTCTAAATGTCAAAAAAGATTACTTTAGGCCATAAATGATATCCTACAATTTACACACCATATTTATGTTCTAATAAATAGTAAAATCTAATAATTATTGGCATAGACACATTTTTCTCAATATCATCATAAATAAATACATCTATTTGATATATAATCCATATGTGAGATGGACTAATAAAAAGTAATAATCTAATAATTATTATTCTAATTTAGAGGTGTCAACTAGGCCGGGCCGGCCCAGCACGGCACGGTTCAGCCGTTCCCGGGTTTAGCACGAGCCGTGTCGTGCCTTGCCTGGCCCGTGCCGTGTTGTGCCTGGACCAGCACGGTTCGGCCCGCAGCACAGCACACCAGCACGGGTTTATCCAGTGCCGGGTATCCCGTGAGCCCGACCCCACGATGCCCCTCCCTCAAAAAAGACCACGGGTCGGATCTGATTCGACCTGATCCGCGGTTCCCTGTATCCCGAACCGCTCGGACAGGCAAGCCCGAGCGGGCCAGGCAAGGCACGGTACAATAACCGTGCCCTTAAAAAATGGGCCGGGTCGGGCCGGGCCGGGCCGGCCCATTTGACACCTCTATTCTAATTACATGATAAAAGATATCTTAATAAAAATATGATCTATATAAATACTCTAACTATCAATCTAGTTTGGAGTCTATCAACTTTTCCTTTAGGTCTCATATAAACCATGTACACTTATTTACATCTCACTACTAGCTTACTCACGTAATAATTCTTCTTTTCTCTAGCTAATAATATATACACCTTTTATAAATACTAGAGTACTCAATGAAAGTGCACTTGAAATATTGTATAGCCATCTCCTCTCTGCCTAGAGAGATATCATGAAAGAAATTAGGACAATTTTTTTATGCGAGATGAAAATCTCTCTCATAGCTATAAAAACTGATATTATATAGAACTTAAGAGAACAGAATATAATTTTCAAGTAATTAGTAAGTTAGCAATTAAAATTATTTCTCTTCAAACTCATATATAATTAGAGTATTAAAATCATCACAACTACATATCAATTGTTTCATTCATGTTGGCAATAGCACATGGATGATGGCACAAGCCCCACGGCCGCTTTTCAAAATCAACAACTTAAAAAAAGGCAAGCTCTATCAACAAGCAATTTTTTTAAACAATCAATGAGACATGGTAGAACGATAACATTAGAGGTGTCAAACGGGCCGGCCCGGCCCGGCCCGCACGAGGCACGGTTCGGCCGTGCCTGGGCCGGCCCGGCACGTTCAAAAACCGTGCCCGGGCCCGTGCCGTGCCCGGGCGAAGCAAGGCACGATTCGTGTCGTGCTTGGCACGAACCGTGCCGGGCGGCACGGGTCCATCCCGTGCCGATCCCGCAGGCACGCGTGGCACTGGCGGTGTGCCACGCGTGCCGTGGCGTGAGTCGTGACTCGAGTCACTTGACCCATCAGGCTCAAGCCCCCCCCCCCCGGTAAAAAGACCGCGGGTCGGGTCCAAACAGACCCGACCCGCGGTATTTTCTGCCAAAAACCGAGAAAATCGATATATCTAACGGGAAAAAAAAAATTTTCAAAATTTGAGCGATTTTCAGCCCTTGGATTCGACTCCAACGGCTAGGGGGCAGAATACGACGGTCCTCGTGATTCTGCCCCTTAAATATAATAAAAAAATTCAAAAAAATAATAAAAAAAATAATTTTTTTTAAAAAAAAAAACTTTAATTAGCCTATAAATTCTACCCCCCTCCCTATAAAATTTATGTTTTTCAAAAACATTAATCCTCTCTATATTTTCTCTCTCTCACATAATCCGAGCTTCTCTCTCTCGGCTCTCGTGTTTTTGATTTCGGCTTGGATTTTCGTGAAACTCAACTTGAGTTTTGAACATCAAAGCTTCCTGCGGGCTGCGGTGCATCTTGCACGTGAGTGACCTCATTGCTTTTACCGGGTAATATAATTTGTTTTTTTTTATTTTCTCTCTCTAAAGCTTCTCTCTCTAGAAAAAAGTACGAAAAATAAAAAATGACAAATTCACCTAACACAACTTTAAATTTTGAAAATGAAAATGTTAGTGTTACACAAACGTCTGTGGCTCCTGAAACTTTGGTTTTTCCTGTCATCTCAGCCCAAAGTTCTAAAAAACAAAAAACTAGGAGGACTTCTGTAGTTTGGACACATTTTAAAATAATAACACAATTAGATGTTAGGGGTGAGGAACATGAAATGGCACAGTACAAATATTGTATGCGACTTTTAACATGCAAGAGTACATGTGGGACTGGGCACCTAAAGAGGCATGCTGAAATATGCTCCAAAAAACATGGACCGTTAGATCCTAGGCAAACCCAACTTGGCACTACATTTTTTGAGACTGGATCGAGTTCAGTCTCAAAGTTTACTCCCTTCGTATACTCCAGCGAGTTGGGTAGGGACGGCATGGCCAGGCTCATCACATTGATGGGTCTTCCGATCAGATTTTCGGAAGATCCGAGGGTAGTGCGCATCATGCAGACTTATTTTCAGCCATCCTATCGTAGGATTCCTAGGTCCACATCTAGGAGTGACATACTAAAGATATATAAGTTAGAAAAACAAAAAATAATTAAGGAATTTTTGGCATTTAGTGGAGTGGTCTCCGTGACGTCCGATATATGGACATGTCACGATGATTCTTCTTATGCATGTATCACGAGTCATTATGTCGATTCAAACTGGACAATAAATAAAAAAATATTAGGATTCACTGAGATTCTTCATCCTCATGATGGCCCGGCCATTTTTGAGTGTATGATGAAAATATTTAGGGAATATAAAATTCTAAATAAAATTTTTAGTGTCACTTTCGATAATGCTGCGAATAATGGAGTAGCGATCAATATGTTTGTTAGGAATATTAGAGACGCACCTTTAGGAGAGATATTCATGTCAGATGCATGTGTCATGTTATTAACCTGATAGTTCAAGCGGGTATGAAGGTGTGTTCCCCCGCGTTGGAAAATATACACAATGCACTCAAGTATATTCGCACTCATCGCAGACTACAAGAGTTTGGTAATCTCTGTTTGTCTGCGAATCTTAAGAAGAAGAAATTCCAATCTGATGTGAGACATCGTTGGAATTATACGTACCTGATGTTGGAATCATGTGTTGGATACGAACACGTGATATCCGACTACGTCAATAATAAGAGTGGCGAACTTATTGTTGACGACACTGACTGGGATTCAGGAATTTCATAAATGAAATTCCTGAAGATATTTTATGACACGACGAACATGTGTTCGTCGGTTTATACGCCCACCACTTGCATTGCACTCCGTTGCATATGCAACATTAGTAGCATGTTTAGGATGTATTGAGCGGACCCGACGCTCAGCCATATGGTTGCAGAGATGGAGACCAAGTACCTGAAGTACTGGTCCACCATTCCATCTCTTTATTGCCTCGCAGCATGCATGGACCCTAGGGCTAAGGTGGAAGGGGTTGAAAACACCCTGACTTTCATTTCCTCGTGCACGAACCTGGAAGAGCCACCTGAAGGGTTCATTTACGAGAAGTTGACAGACCTATATACATACTATGATACTAGGTATGGTGGTGGTGGTGTTGAGACTGTGAGTACGGACTCTGATACCTTGTTCGGAGATGACGCTTATTCCATTAACCTAGCGAAGGGGAAACGTAGGGGTAGACCTTCACATAGGAGCGAGCTGTCTCGGTACTTAGATATCGATTACTGCTCAATCCTATCACCTTCTGACAATAAGAATCTTGATTTATTACAGTGGTGGAAATCATATGAGTCCGCCTATCCCGTGCTATCTAGGATGGCACGGGATCTACTTACTCCTCCGGTGTCGAGCGTAGCATCGGAGTCTGCTTTTTCTGTTGCAGTGAACGTGATTTCGGATAGGAGATCGAGATTACGTCCAGATATGGTTGAGGCCTTGGCATGTTTGAAGGATTGGGAGGAATCGAGATTTAGCATCAGTGATCGTGCTGAAGCTGGGACTATGACAGACACTGCAGTCGCATCCACATCCACTACGATGGCGGAGGAGCTGATTGCCGATGATGATGACCCATATGATACTGATCTTGATGTTGCGGCTGATGATTCTCATTATATGCCGCTTGACGATTGATGCTCATCTGCTCTTTTTTTTCGATATTTTTTTTTTATTTATACGCTTTGTTTGTACTTTGTATTATACGTTGTGTTGAAGTTGAAACTTATACTTTTTTTTTCGGAGTATTGGTTTCAAAAGCATGAATGGTAATTTTTATTTGCGTAGTTTAAATTTTTTTTAATTAAAATTTTTACTAACTTAATGTATTTAATTATTAATTTAAGATTTAAATATTATTTTAAAATTTATTAACTTTAAATCTTAATATTTAATTAATACATTATAATATTAAAAAATGCTAAACTTAATTGAAAAAAAAAATAAATTTTCTAATTTTTTTTTTACATACTTACATTAAATTTTAAATGTAATATTTTTTACAAAAAAATTTATTTTTTATTTATTACATAAACTTAAATAAAGATAAACAGAAAATTAATAAAAAAATTTAAAAAAAAAAAAAATTTTTTATATTCTGCCAAGTCAAAGTGCCAAGTGCCAAGCACGGGCCGTGCGCCCGTGCCCGTGCTTGGCTGTTGCGTGACGCGTGTTGCCTGTTGGCTCCCGGGACCCGGACCCCGGTTGAGCAAACGTGCCCGAGCGGGCCGGGCACGGCGCGGCACGGCCTCGCCGTGCCCACGGGCCGGGCACGGCGCGGCACGGCCTCGCCGTGCCCACGGGCCGTGCCGTGCCGTGCCCGACTTTAAAATACCGTGCCGTGCCGGGCACGGCACGGCACGGTGGCACGGCGGGGCACGTGAAAAACGGGCCGTGCCGTGCTGGGCCGGCCCGTTTGACACCTCTAGATAACATGACAATGCACGTCATTGTACTATCAAGAAATAAATTAAAAATATTCTTATTTGGGTACCATAAAATTGCGTCCAATAGTTCTTTGACAAAAATCTAACAACAATCAAATATTTTTAATTTGTAAACTCATTTATTCTCCTCTCATTGCTATGAAATATTTTTAACTTTGTCATTTATATTTTTTAAATTAATTTATTTTTTTAATTTTAATTTTGAGTAACAAAATAACAGTACGATAGTAATTTCGTTATCATGATAAACAAAAACATCTAAACACAATAATACAAGGCACCTAAGAAGCACAGACAAAGACACGTACACGGGGATACGACACGGTAAGATACGGGGACACAGGAAATTTTAAAAAACTAGGATACGGATACGACTAGGTTACGGCATGATAAAAAAAATAAAAATAAAAATTATTAATTATAAATATTAAGTATTTTATAAAATTCATTAAATTAAATTAAATTAAAATATTTTATTATATAAAATAAATATATATTGTTTATTTTATAAAATAAAAATATTTTATTTTATAAAATAAAAATATTTTAGTTTATTTTATAAAAATATTTTATTTTATGCTACATCCCACACAAATACGCCAGTCCATGCCTCTCCCCTCAAATCGCGCCCGCCCCCTGCAAGTGGCCGACGTCGCCCATGCGGCGACGTCGGCCGCCCGACGTCGTCGGACGTCGGGCACTATAGACATGGATACGGTTGCCGACGCAACCGTCCGATACGCCACGTGGCGTATCGGATACAGATTGTGCAATGATACGCCACGTGGCGTATCGGATACAGATCCGTGCCGTGTTCGTGTCGTGTCCACGTGTCCAGGTGTCGGACATGTGGACACGGCTGTAGGGAGCCGTGTCCGTGCTTCCTTGCAAGGTACAACATCAACATTCAAAGTGCATGATATGCATAGAAAATTAAATATACATTATAATTTAATTTTAATTACTTAATTTTATTCAAATTATTAAATAAATTAATAATTAATTAATTAATTAAAAAATTAAAAAATATTTCTTTCTCCAATTCTCTTATTTCTAGTATAGTCTCATAATCACACATTAAAAAATTATAAATAGTAAATTTATTAAAAATGAATTACATTAAGACATAAATAATATTAATAACTTAATAGAAATGACCAAGATTGAAACTATATTATCTCATATAATCTCGACACATTTACCAAAAAAATCTTAAAATATACAAACTTCAATAGTCTAGATGTTCTTTAAGATAAGTAAAAATAAAAATATTATAAGTGTCAAAAAAAATTCGACATAATTTATATATTATAAAAAAATTTATATATTTAAAAGTACTGATAGTACTTGCCACCTTAAAAGACGTGTAGAACAATACATCAAAAAATAATATGTATTGTATCACATTCAAAACAAACTTACCAAGAGGGGCTTTGAAGTTGATGTTGAATCAACTTCAAGTTTATTTATCACCTTCATTTACTGCGATTAGCTTTAGAGGGAAGACATCGCTAATTAATTAGTAGCATTGATCTTCTGATTAAATTTTCAGAGAATCAAACAATAGTTATTATAATTAATATTAAAGAACTTAAGTAACATAATAAAGCAGTATCAGTAATGTCTGACATACAAACTAGTGCAATGGCATATCATTTACATGTTTAACCGCCCACATTTTTGATTCTAAGTGAAAATTAAATTAAAAAAAATTATGATTTCTTGAGACATATCTTTTTCATGGTTGTGCCGTCATATAAGAGTGTTTGACAAAAAATTTTAAAAAATATGACATTCAAATAAAAAATTTAATAATACATTCAATAATATTTTAAATAATAGCGTTGTTATAGACATGTTTGTCATAATTATTAAAAATTGAGTTTTAACCGATATTTTTTATATTAGGTGTATATCACATAATTAAACTAATAGTACATAAAAAATTTAAATTATTTAGCATATATTAGAAAATATAAAAAATTTACTAAAATATCTTATGATACCTAACAGGCAATATGAGTTTCACACTCTATATTAGAGGTGTCTGCTAGGTCTAATGCCCCAAGCACTGTATGAGGCAGGGCATGATTCAATCATGTCTAGCATAGCATGAGCAAGTTCAAAGCCTTGTGTGGACCAACCTCATGCAAACCAACATCACAACTTGGGCTATACTACACCAAGTTCTTGGCATGGAATATAAGTGACAAATGGGTCATGCGTGTCATGTCATGCCATGTCATGCCATGCCGACAAGATTTTTAGCACAATCAGTTGGCAGATCTTTTTCCCGAGTCATGCCAAGCCAAATCGGGCCTAGCCAAGCTAGCACAGTTCATTCCAAGCTAGCCTAGGTTAGGTCTAGGCTAGTTTAGGTCAAGATTAAGCTACATGTTCCATACCAAAAACTTTGGCCTGAGCCTACTAATAACATATCCATGCACAACTCTGAACCATGAAGTGTTGTATCAAGCACGAATGAATCGTACCATGCCTTGTGTCCTGCCCAAGTCACCCAGCATAGTTGACACCATTAAGCACTGAAGATGTAACACAACCCAGCCCAACACAATAACTTATGCATGCCAAATTGGCCCAAATTTTGGCCCAACTACCCACATAAGCTAGCATTTAGAAAGATGTTAGCCTTGACTTAACTCAAGTTAAGTCAGGTTATCTTTAACTTAACACAAGGCCCGAGCTAGCTTAGAATGAACTAAGCTCGCCTAGCCAAGCATAATTCAATTTGGCATGATCCAGTATTACCTAATAGTCTAATACAATTCAAATAAAAGGCATGCCAATAGGACATGCTAGGCTACCAATTTTAGAGTCGTGCTGACATGGCACGGCACAGCACGGCATGGCACGACCAGCTCTAAGAACCATGTCATGCTAAGCACGACCAGCTCTAAGAACCATGTCATGCTAAGCACGACATAGTTAGCTGGATGGGCCTATAAAAAATCAATTGTACCAACATGGCATGGCTCATCTAAAGCCTCTACTTTATATTTATCAACAAGCCTAAAAAAATTATAAATAAATGTTAGTAATTATTGAAATTATATCCACCTAATAATAAATTCTTATGTTAGCTACCAATTAGTGATATTCGACTACATCAAATATAAAAAAAAATGAACTGATTATTTATAATACATATTGAAAGAAATTTTATTTTTAAAATTCTTAAAAATATTTAATGATACAACAAATATATGTTCGTTTGTGTACACTAAGAACATTTGTATTATACTTATATATGCAATATTAATAAAATATTTAAAATGTAATAAGAGACATTTTAATTTTAGTGTCATATTTGTTGAGATAAGAACTAGATATTTAAAATATTGATCCTCTATAATATTTTTGTATTGTTTGATTTTATGTATATATCATACGATTAAGATAGAATAGGAAAAAAATATCTTAAGATACAAATCTATATGCATGAATCAAATAGATGAACCTGATAAATAGATTCACGAAAAATTATCTAATATATATATATATTATAATACTAGATATGATAATGATAGTGAGATTCCAAGTACACGTATGAACACCGTATTCAAAAATAATGCATTTTCAATTCAATTAGATTAGCATTGGATAAACGACGAGATGATTTATCAAATATACGCAAGCTATCTCTGTACTTAGATTAGTATGATAATAAGAATTTAAATATATTAAATTGGTAGAAATTATTTAAATATACATATCTCATATCATTTAAGATGACACGTGATCTACTAACTTCTCCGATATATAGCATAGCACCAGAGTATACCTTTTTTGTGAAATTAAATATTATTTTAGATAGGAAATTTAAATTGCAACAAAAAATCATAAAAATACTTTTAAGATTGGAGGATTGAACAATTCAAAGATGAGTATTCGGGATAAATTAAAATAACTAATGATGAATAATGACGAATAAGATATCAAGGACACTGAGGCTACCGATAACGCTAGTTTCAGAATAAGACTTGATGATCAAATCAATACTACTTAAAAGTGTCAAACATGGCATGTCCCAGTTAGGAAGTCACAGGCCAGTTGGAAAGTCATATAGTGCTAGGCACGGCACGACTCAAATTATGCCTGGCAGACCCGACAAGCACGAATCTATGCAACCTCATGCCCTCGTTGCAAAACATTTTTGGCTCATGCCGGATCATGGCATTTTTTTAGGCAGCTAGAAGCTTGCTACCAACAGAGACACCGGCAACATCATGGTTCAACACAAAATTTCAATGTCCATCACCCATACCTGATCACCACCACCATAATGAATAAAAAAATTAATTTATGATTCTATATGAAAAATAATAATAAACAAATACAATAATAAAATGAAAAAAAATAATTATTAATAAATGTCAATCAAAAAATATAAAGTGAAACAAAAGTCAAAATATCAAAAATAAAAATAAAAATATACAAACAAGCAGTAATCTCAATCTCAATGTCAATCGGTGTTTGTATGTGTATGCAAATCATTATCATCATCATCACATAAGTGTCTGATGGTATCACTAGCGGTAGAGATAACCTCAACATCCGCCAAGTCTAATGAGTCATCATCTGCTTCTGCCAACAACTTGTGCACTCCCAGTCCAGGTCCCGATAAAACTCTATCATGGATATTAATCCACAAATCTTCTCAACCATTCATGCATGTAAATCTATCAATAATATCTTGTCATAATCTCGATCTCCTTCCACCTTAACACTAGAATCCAAATCCATACATATCGCTAAGCAATAAAGAGATAAAATGATAGACTAGTACTTTAAAAACTTGATTTCCATCTCAGCATTCATGTCCCTAAATATCGATCATCTCTAAATATGCTAAATATGTTATTAATATTACATATGTATTTGAATGCAATACACAAATGAATATATATTCGCTGTATATAAAAAATCTTTAAAATTTTCATAAATAAAATTCTTGTATCACAGTCTCTGTCATCAATAATAAAATTGTTACTCTTACTATTAATATTATTGGATATTAAATGTTCGTATCGAACACTTTACTTCAATATCAGGTACGTATAATTTCTCCCATATTAGACCTACGGACAAACAGAGAATATCAAACTCATATTATCTACTAGATATCCGAAAATATTTTAATGAGTTTTATATTTTTTCTAATATGGGAAAAATATTTTATCCCTGCTTATACTAACAAGTTAATAATATGACACGCGCATCTAGCATTAAAAATTTCTCATGATAACTAATCTCCAAATACTCTAACAAATATATTTTTAATTATTTCATTATTGGATGTATTATCAAATATAATACTAAATATTTTATTTTGAATATCATAATTTCTAAAAATTCTCAATATCTACTCATATACAACAATGTCATCAAGAGGATGAAAAATCTCAAGAATCTTAAAATTTTTTTATTGAATTTTCATTAAGAATCTACATAGTGAGCTGTGCGACATACAAAAGATGTATCATCACAACTAGTCCAAATATCAAATATCACGAACATCACTCTACTATATATCCTAAATCCATTAATTATTTATTATTTTTCTAAATTATAATATTTTAATATGTCTTCCAATATGTTGACCTTTGAATCATACGATATACATGCTGAAAATAAGTTTGTATTATACTGACTATAATAGGATCCTCCGAAAATCAAATAGGAAGATCAATCATTATGATAAGTTTGGTCATGCTTTCCTTTCCTAACTCATTAGGATATATGAAATAGGTCAACAAAGAAGCTGTACTATATCAGCCCCCATCACTTAGTTAGATTTGCCAATGATTTAATACATCATATTTTTTGATACATTGATCGACATTCCTCTTTAAGTGACCCATGTCACATGTACTCCTCCATGTATATATTTTTTTACAATATATATATATTATGCCGATTTTTCAAACACCCCTAGTATTTTTATTTTTTTAATATGTTAGAGTAAGTCCAAGCTATAGATATTTTTCTAATTTTTTATTTTTTAGATGTTTGAGTTCGGATCGAGATAATGATAGAAAACATGATTTCGACCATAACTTTTCGTAGAATTATCATTATTATCTACGCATATGTCAATATTAATTTCATTATTATTAAATTTATTATTAGTCATTTATTTTTTTTAGTTTATGTTCAAAGTTAATAAATAAATTATATTAAAAAAACTAAATAAAAAATAATACCCAATATATAGAGAAAACAGAGAGAGAGAGAGAGAGAAAACCATAGCTACAATCCACACCCAATAGATTAGATAAAGGTAATGAAATTAAAATAGCAACACCAAATCTCTACTTCACATTTTTTAAGCTTTATAAAAAAAACTTTTAAATATAAAAACTTAACTTTTGAGAAATAAAATCAAGAAAAGAGAAAAAAAAAGAGAGAATTGAGAATAAAAAATTTAATTGTGTAAAACCATTTAAATAGATTTTTTTAATTAAAAAAATATATTATTTTTATATTTTTTATAATATTAAAAAAGGTAGAAACCCGACAGTCATCAAATTTCTGCCCTAGCCGTCGGAAAAAATTTCAATGGCCAAAAACATCTTTATTTTGATTTTTTTTTGCCCATTACTCATTAGCTATGTTGCACGGATACTCCTAGGAACTGCCGTGTCCGACCCGTGTCGCCGTGTCCACGTGGACACGATTCGGACACGGGTCGGATACGTGTCCGATACGCCACGTGATGTATCGGATACGCGTCAAAGACATATCCGATGCATTGTTCGGAAACAGTCGTCATTAACAAAAGACGCGTCGTTTACCTACAGACACGTTGTTTACCAGCTGACGCATTTTTATGATTTTAACGCGTCAGAAATACACTAAATATTAACTATTACTCCTACATATCCAACAAATTGAGGAGCACACCGCCGATAGTGAGTTGCCAACAAGCCAATTACGAGAAATAGTTGTCAATTGTCATTGCGTCAAACTGGGAGGAGAGGAGCACACCGCCGAGGCGCCGACAATACCTAAGATAACCTAATTCTATAAAGGGAATGGGGAGTTTTGGAATCTATATCGGGAGGGGGGGAGAGTTCGAAAATCAAAACAAGGGAGGGTGGTGGGGGGGGGGGGGGGGTGTTAGAGGGTTTAAATTTTTTTTACATTATTTTAAAATACAGAATTTTAAATTATTTTAAAATACCTAATATTTTATAATTAATAATTTTTATTTTTAATTTTATCTTTTTTATCATAACGTATTCTAGTCATATCCGTATCCTAGTCGTATCCGTATCCTAGTTTTTTAGAATTTGCCGTGTCCTCGTATCCTGCCGTGTCGTATCTCCGTGTCCGTATCCGTGTCCGTGCAACATAGCTCATTAGCCAATACTTGGCCCCATATAGCCAAAAAGACTATTGGGCTAGGAGGGCGTGTCTAGATGTGTTAGAAGACCCAGGCCAGCCTGGCCTAATTTTTTCAGGCCCAACCGGGCTGGTGTGTCTTGCCAGGCACAGCACAGTTCATTGGAGGTCATGCTCAGCACTGGCCCGAGACCCATATCACATATGGTTTGGGGCCGATTCCAGCCGAGCCAAAACCCTAATATATTAAAAAAATAGGCTTTCGGCACCACATTGTCATGCTGCCATCACCCTGTCGGGGCTAGCTGAGCCTCGCCCATTGGGCTTCGGCTCGTCGTCCCCCTGTCGTGATGACGTGACCACACTCGGTGCATGGTCACATGTGTCATGCCCACGTGACAAGCACGGCACTAGTGCCTGGCATGGTACGCAGGCCAAAATCCCTCGGCCCGACACGGCACGGCACGACTAGTGTTGAGGGTGCGCCAGGCACAAGCCCGGGCACGGAACTACAGCATGTCAGGCCCCTGTCGAGCTCATTAAAAAAACCTTTTACATGTACCGATCAAAATAGTTTTTTTAAAAAAAATCTATTTTTTAAAAAAACAAACCATGCAAGGTGGGGACAAGCCAAGTAAACCATGTCGGCTTCCCAATCCATGGTCCTGAGCACAGTAACCATGCTAGTGGACCGTGCCAACTGGTCAAACACACGAGTAATGACTGATGTCTGGCCCAGCATGAGGCACAGCAACCCCTAGCTGAGCACGGCATGAGCTGTGCCTCGGGCCAATACAACCCAAATCCATGCCCCATTTTAGACAATGTCATGCTGGGCCAAGCATGACTCAATCAGGCCATGCCTCGGGCCGGGGCTACCCGGCCCACTTGCTACTTCAAATACTACTAACACACACTAATCAACAATCACAAATATTTGATTCAATCACTCAAAAGATTGACATGAAATATTTTTTATTATGTATTTTTTATACACTTTTTTACTTTTTTACTTTTTCAATTTATTATTATTTATCATATGATGACACGATGTTTAAAAATGAAACACATGCACATTTGTTTATTTAGTTATAGTTTTATGGATTTTATTAATTTTAATTTACATTGCATCACTGTACAATTTAATTTTTAAATTTATAATTTTGAAAAAATTAAATTTAATTTATACATTTAAAGATTAAACTTCAAACCCAAAAACAACCTACTCATGTTGTTGCGTCTGCAAGTGCCCATTTTTGGTGCCCGTGTGGGAGCGACCATGCACAAATATCACTGGACAATGGTAATGGGTGGGCATAGCCAAAAACCACATGCACTCACGAATGGGTTGTGGCTCATGGAAAGTGGCCAATGGTTGGCATAGTTATTCCTATGCAAGCTTGAACCTGCACAACAAACCATGCCCAAATCTAAAATGCATGTCGTCATGCCATGTCGAGCTTAACTAAAATTCAGCCATGAAGCACGACAAAGTAGAATGGTATCAGAACCCATTTCGTGCAATGTCCTGCACAACATAGCGGCTCAATTGGGCTACCAATATTTGAGTTGTGGTGGCACCTCTAAGTGATTAGTAGAAAGAGTAGTAGATATTGAAATATCTAGGTTGGAGCCAATAACACCACAAGAGATAAATCTTAAGTACTCTTGAGTATGTATAATAAAACCAATTAATAGTGCTCAATATTTAAATGGATCCGATAGTCTAATGTATAGCCTCTGAACCTCAAAAAATTTGTCATAACTCAAGATACAGTATTCATCACATCTAGTGAGTATATCTCAATCTCCAATAAAAATAACATGACACTATTAACTTCCTTCATCACAAAATGTCATTGCTATCTCTCTCACTATCATACCAACTTTGATTGTTTTATGCCACTATTATAGTGTCATAAATAATCATACCAACTCTATTCGATTAAGGTATATTTGTAGATATCTAAATTTACCTATAATTATTCACTGAGAGAAACAAAAACATATCCTAACCAAGAATATGAATCTGCAAAGTAGAATATCTCTCTCTCAATGCATACATATAAAATATATTACAAATCTAATCATCAAACCTCATTAAAGTAATTTGATCAATCAATACATGTATCACTCCAACAATCAAATTTTAACAAATATGTTCAAAGCACGTAATAAATTATCTCATTCGAACAATTGAAATTATCATCATACAAGTACAATATCAACAAAGAGTAGATCAATGTAGCTATGTCTCAAACTTTCTTATACATGTCGGAAGAACTAAATATACTAAATAAATTAAAATCAATTGACTTTCAAGATGCACTAGTGACGATGTATACATCATTATCTATTTATCAATCTCAACCTAATGTGAATATTTCAACAAGTGAGTTGCATAATATTTAGTCATCATCCAAATACTCATCAATATAGCCATAGTGAATATGTAATTGAATTGCCCTTTATTTTTACTAAATTATTTCTAGCATTCACACCAATTGCAACAATTTTTTTTATTTTTATAATGACCACACAAAAAAGTTTCCAAAAAAAATCAAACTGACATAAAACACAAAATTGTATTGGCATCGTCATGCCAACCACCGTGGAGACCATCATCATGGACCACTATTTAGTTATGGATCAGCAGAACCATGTCATACCACGTCACATGATCACACCACACCTAAATTTTTCAAGACACAACTAAAGAATAGTGATTTACCCCTCAATAGTAGGTAATGTTATCATCACTATTGTCACATGCTAGCGCACTTGTTGTATGAATTGGTGGAAGGCACGCCACAGCCCATGCAACCCAATGCTAAAGACCATCATCATGGGCTGCTAATTGGTTATTGAACATTAGAATCATGTCATCCTATGTTTGATGATCACACCACACCAAAATTTTTCAAGAAACAAACAAGGGATAATGATTCCCCTTCAACATTAGGCAGTGCTATCATCGCCATTTCCAGACGCTAGCACACATTGTTGTCTAAATTGGTGGAAGGCACACCATAACTCATGCAACTCAAAGCCAACACTTATGCACTAAAAATTTGCTCTAATACTAAGTTCGGCACAATTTAGGATTTTGCTTTTGCCTAAGATTAACTCATGAAAGAGGGAGGAGAGGCGATGGGAAGGAAAAACCAAAATAAAGTTTCATTATTATAAATCTTTAAATGGAAAATATAACACTCACAGTATATATAATTTGAAGTAGTTCACATATCAATTACTATCAAATAATAAAAAAGAAAATTTTATATAAAAATTACATTGAACTTCAACATACCTCTAAACTTAATATAGAAATAATTATTGATTTCTTCCTCTTCTAGGAAAAAAACATCCAAAAAAAACAAAAAAATTCAAAGAGAAAATTCATAGAAAATGAGTAACCAATACCAACTCAATATTTTCATAATCTTAAAAATAAATATTAATTCTATAAGGCATCTTCAACTGATTAAGTACATAAAGAATGGTATTCATATGAATTTATCATACTAATTTTGAAAAACAACTACATATTTTGATAACACATGCAATATATTATGCGCTAATTGTTAGAAAATTATGGAAAAAGGTCATACTCAGTGCATTATTATCAAATAATAATGTTTTCTTATATTTAATCTTATTTTTAATAGAAACAACAGTAAACAAGATTGGAACAAACATCAACTTCATTATCAAAAAAGAAAATTATTGAAATATGCCCAAAATATATAAATTTCACATATTTATTAAAAATATATTTTGGTTGAGATAAAATCATCCTTTTTGGAAGAATATATTGAATAAATTCCAAGAAAATATAAAAGGCAACAAAAATCTTACTACAAATTGAGTATCTAAGACATCTTCGTTGAAATATCTTAAATTATCATGATTTATAATAATAATATCATTTACATATATAGACGATTAAAAGACTTTACTAAATGAACCCTACATAAGATACAGAAATAATCACATATAAACATGGATACGAAAACATATATCAGGTAGAGAAAATCTAGAGTATATGTCCCCCCCATAGATATTAAAACTAAAATACCCAAGATACATGTAGCCTAACAGGTGGGAAATACCAAAGATACATGTAGACTTTACTAAATGCTTCCTTAGGGTGCGAGTTCCATCTACACATTATTTCATAATTGCATGCTTCACATTGTTGTTGCACGTGCTTTACACTAGTGTGCAACATTATATTCCACAACATACCACATGCATTGCACACACGGTTGCACTCGTGCCTATTCACCACATGTTCAACACATTTGGACTCACTATTGCAAAACAACACATTTGATTGTCGAGCACTCGGTTTTCATTGCATCTAGATGACACAAAGTGACCGACATGAATGATTGTGAAAGCCTCAAGGTCAGTCAAGAAATCTCAACCTTAAAGAACCTTAGCTCCAATATTATGATGAAACATAAATAAAAAATAAAATACAAAAACAAAACTCTTTATCACAAGAGCAATAATAAAAGTTGATATCAGCACAAACATATTTGACATTTTGATTTCTCAGAGAATATTAGAAACTAATCTCACTATATTTTATACTTGCATTTATTAGAAGAACAATATATTTACTAAATTAACAAATATAAACTGAAAAACAATAAAACTCTATCAATAATATAATACATGTCAGTTTTCTATAACATACAAATAATTGAGCAAGCCAACGAGTTAGATTCTCTCATCAAACAACATAAAATAATATATAAAAACTAAATAAAATTACAATCACACAATTTCACATATATAAATCCATTGTGAGATGACACTTCTAATTTTCTCAAATTTTTTATCATATGATAATTCATGCATCTGTAAATCTAAATCAAACAAAATTTATATGATTAATTAAAGTCCTACGATAATTTATTTGCACAATAATAATGATAGAGGTGGCAAGGATGCTACTAAAAGAAAGAAATCAATAACAACTTGATGATTTGTGAAAGAACCTGGCACACTCAAGAGAGGTGTTGAGCATTGTATCATAATTTGCGAATGATTTTTCATGGTTCATAGGCTATATAACAAACTCAACTATTCAAGCTATACCTTTTATGTGTACACGTGCGAGTCTTGTTACACCTACTTAAGAGAAGTATTCCCAATTATTTCCTTGGGGCTATCAACTCCGACTAAGATATTTCTACCTCTATTACTCTCACTTCACATCATCTCATTCTAGACTATTAAGTTAAATATTTAGGAGTCAATACTTGAATTACATGTAATTGTCCTCTTTTTTCTTCTTTTATTAAGTCTAGTACCTTTTATATTATGTTGAGTATTAACATCATTATATGATCAAAGAGTGATGAAAACATCAATATTATGCATGTTCTTTTGATACACATTAATTTTATATCCAAGTTTGGCCATAACTTGTCAAGAGATATAAACATCCTAGTAGATTCTTTTAGATACATAAGAATCATAAGAAAACTTTACTATAAAATAATAATCAGACTAGATACCACTTATGATGTTAGTATAGTTAATCATTTATAAATTTGTCAAGACAAATTCATATGAAAATAATTCATCAAATTCTCATATTTGTAAAGAGAACTCTAAAACATAGAATTTTGTTCAAAGACCATATGCAAAATTAAGTAGAGGTATACTCACTTTTTAGCTGATCTCTTACAATGACATAGAATAGATTTGTTATTAAATTTTATATTATTTCTAAGATAATCTTGTCTCCTAAAATAATAAGTGACAAATCATTATATTTAGAATGAGTAGAAAATCATAATATTGAATTATAATTTCGATTACTTATGAACTTCAGTAGATTAATCACTTATTAAAAAAATTATGACTATTAATATCAAGGCTGAATACACATTGTTGTGTCTATCATGCAACACAGCATATTATTGTCAATTTTATATTTAACAAGCAAATAAAGAATATCAAAATCATTTATCATTTTACACGATAAGATATAAGATAATTCTATAGTTATCACTTACGCGTCTACCCGTGAACAAGTGACAAACAGCCTCACTAAAGCACATAGAGTACCATCATTGTCTTTCAATTCCTCCAAACTAAATGTTATGCTATGTACGCAAACATTTAGATTTGTTTCTTCATACTTTTGTCATTTTTTATTTTGTTTGTATGCAAGCATCAAATGTGTGGGCTATTCCAAGATAAACATGTATTTCTTATGTTATCATTTTTCCAAAATTAATGAAAGAAGAATATTATTTTGTGTCTCTCTTATTCTTCCTCTAATTTCTCCTCTTCTCTCGCTTTCCCTAAATTTTACTAACCCAAACAACTAAGAAAAAATAAATATAAGAGACTAATTAATTAAACTTAATAATTTCTAAATTTTTTAGATTCATAACAAGAACATAAATAAATTACAACATATATACTTGAATGATCTTGTATACTATGTTTATAATAAATTATTGGAATTATATGACCTATTTCATAATGTTAAGAAAAAAATGTAACTTGTAGAACACAATGACTTGATTTCATAAAAAGATATTAACAATAACAATGAGTCAAATAACTCATAACACATGTAGTCCAATTAGTAGGAAATCAGAATGCGCAATTACTTGTAGCACAAATTCGAACATCAGATGCTACACCTCTAGATGAGAGGATGAGGATAGTCATGCTCTCACTCGAGGCTCTAGTGACTAGTGAGTGTTCAAGGTACCAATATGGCTCACTAAAACACCAAGTTAAAAAAATAATGAACCATAAAAAAGAAAAATAGAAATAAACATAGATACTAATAAAAGAGACATAATTTTGTGTTTGACAATAATATAATGATATGAAATAATATGGTTGGAATTACTAATACAAATGAGGTTATGTTTCATAAAAGAGTTAAAAAATCAAAAACATAACTTATAGTAAAAAACATAGCCTTAAGTTTAAGAGTATGCCTTTAATTTTAAATGAGTGATATCTTTTATTCATTATGATTATTCATATATCATTAATATATATTTTAAGGATGTTTTATTTTTATATTTATTATGAAATATTGATATTTAAAAGATTACATTTTCTATCTAACTTATTAAAAATTAAAATAATATTTGATAATATATATGTTTAAGACTAAAAAACATTTATAAGATATTCTTATATAAGATTAAATAATATGGAAAAAAAACATAAGTTTAGGGTGACCACTAATATGCATTCACAAACCAAGTTTTTTGTATTCAGCCTATAAAAAAAAGCAAGGCATGCCTAATGAAATCAAAAAACTATGGATTTCAAAACCTCACTCAAACATGCTTATCATCAAGGCATGATATCATTAAAAACTATAGGAGAGATGTCATTAAAAACTATAGGAGAGATGTCATTAAAAACTATAGGAGAGATGTCATTAAAAACTATAGGAGAGATGTCATTAAAAACTATAGGAGAGATGTCATTAAAAACTATAGGAGAGATGTCATTAAAAACTATAGGAGAGATGTCATTAAAAACTATAGGAGAGATGTCATTAAAAACTATAGGAGAGATGTCATTAAAAACTATAGGAGAGATGTCATTAAAAACTATAGGAGAGATGTCATTAAAAACTATAGGAGAGATGTCATTAAAAACTATAGGAGAGATGTCATTAAAAACTATAGGAGAGATGTCATTAAAAACTATAGGAGAGATGTCATTAAAAACTATAGGAGAGATGTCATTTAAAACTATAGGAGATATGTCATTTAAAACTATAGGAGATATGTCATTTAAAACTATAGGAGAGATGTCATTTAAAACTATAGGAGAGATGTCATTAAAAACTATAGGAGAGATGTCATTAAAAACTATAGGAGAGATGTCATTAAAAACTATAGGAGAGATGTCATTTAAAACTATAGGAGAGATGTCATTTAAAACTATAGGAGAGATGTCATTTAAAACTATAGGAGAGATGTCATTTAAAACTATAGGAGAGATGTCATTTAAAACTATAGGAGAGATGTCATTTAAAACTATAGGAGAGATGTCATTTAAAACTATAGGAGAGATGTCATTTAAAACTATAGGAGAGATGTCATTTAAAACTATAGGAGAGATGTCATTTAAAACTATAGGAGAGATGTCATTTAAAACTATAGGAGAGATGTCATTTAAAACTATAGGAGAGATGTCATTTAAAACTATAGGAGAGATGTCATTTAAAACTATAGGAGAGATGTCATTTAAAACTATAGGAGAGATGTCAACTATGTTTGCTCCAAGTTAAAAATAACAATAGTAATTAATAATTATTTGATTATTACAAAAAAAAAGTTGAAAATATAATACTTCACAAGTTGCCTAAAAAATACACTAATAATAATGAATAGTAGTTGTGTGTGCAAAAAATGATAAGAAATCAATAGTACGAAAAACAAAAATAATTTAGTGGATTCAACTCATCATAAACATACCCAAATTAGTCACAAATTCAATAGAAAAAATTATATTTTCAGGGCCTAAAATAAAAATATTTATATTTTAGTATCAATTTTAAAAGTTTTTAAAGAAACATACTTCGAAACATAAAATATTTATGTTTTAAGAAGCAAAAAATCAAAAACTCAATTTTATTCCCGATCTGACATATCCTAGTTACAAAATTTTGTATGATATTCAAATTTCAAATATAATTTAATGTTTTTTTAAATTAATAGTTATATATATTTTAATTAAATATTTTCTTACAATTTTTTTTCCTGGATCCTTTTCGAATTAAAAAACTGCCAAGCAAATGAGAAATGAGAAATCACTTTTCGATTTCGAAAACTAGATTCATTTGTTTTAAATTAGAAGTTTTATACATATTTAAATATATAGTAACATTTATATATGTGTTTATATATAAACTTATATAGCATATATATATATATATATATTATAATTATATATATGTATATATACATATATATACAAGTTTACAATATATAAGCATATATATACATGAAAATATATATATATATATATATATATATTATATATAAACCTATATGAATATGTGTTTATAGCCATATAAATGTGTATATTTTAAAAATATTTTTATTAATTGATTTATATATATATGCATGTATATTTATAGGCTTGTATATATATATATATTTATTTATTTATATTTATTGATAGATATATGTGCTATATATGTTTATGTACAAATATATATATATATATATATATAACTTTTATTTTAAAAACACAACCAAATTTTAATTACAAAAATTATTTCATATTTGATGAGTGATTTTCGAATTCAAAAACCAAATAAAAACTTTTGAAAAATAAACATTTAATTTATATATATATATATAGGTGTCACCCGGGCCGGGCCGGCCCGGCCCATGCCCTGGTTAGGCACGAGCCGTGTCGTGTTGTGCCTGGCCCGAGCCGTGCCGTGCCCGACCCGGCACGGTTCGGGCCGCGGCACGGCACACCGGCACGGGTTTGTCCCGTGCCGGGTGCCCCGTGAGCCCGACCCCACGATGCCCCTCCAGCAAAAAAAGACCGCGGGTCGGGTCTGATTCGACCCAACCCGCGGTCCCCCGTATCCCGAACCGCTCGGACAAGCAAGCCCGAGCAGGCCAGGCAAGGCATGGCACGGCCCGCCATGCCTGCGGGCCGTGCCGAGCCCGGTTATTTTAAACCGTGCAGGGCCAGGCACGGCACTGCGACACTCTCGTGCCCTAAAAATTCAGGCCGGGCCGGGCCGGCCCGTTTGACACCTCTATATATATATAAGTTTTATTTAAAAAACACGAAACTACTATTCAAAATCAAAAAATAGCTTTGCATTTAGTGGCAAATTTTTAAATTTGAAAACCACCCACGAATTTTTATTTGAATGCTACATGTAACATCGAGGCAAATTAGAATTTTAAATTTTTTGGACCCAAAACATAAATATTTTATGCTTTAAGATATGTTTTTTTAAAAACATTTAAAAGATATGCCAAAACTTCAATATTCTCATTTTGAAATTCCAAAACATAAATTTCTCAAATTAGTACCACCAACAAAACCATCTTTATAACATAAAATCTAAGATCCAAAGATTAAGATGTTGATAACCAAATTTATCAGACATATTTCTTCCTTGAAAAAAATCATTAGAAAAATTTCACCCTTACCAAAAAAATGAAAGCTTATAACACTAACAATAGTCAATAATGATCAACAGTGATCAATGATTGTCATGGATCATTGAACAACAAAACAACAAAATCTCTTATTACTATTCTAATAGCATGTTAAAAAGGAAGTACATATAACATTTCAAAATTATATTTCTCGTAATTAAAAGAAATAATAGGCCATATTTATAAAAAAAAAACATATCCTTGTAGATTCAAAGGCAACATATCCTTCCAATAAAAATATAAAAATATATTGATCTTAATAATAATTGACGACAATTTTGTAAATAAAGTATGGCACTCTGTGTGCAACTTAGCAATAGTAAACAAACTTCATATCCCACCCCATAACTAAGATTTTTCAGAAATATTTTATATAATAATACTTTGTAGGCAGTCTTAAACCGAAAATTTTACTATAACATAACATATTAGTCTATTAGAGCAGACAATAGGGCCTCAGAACATAATACAACTTCGTAATTCAAAAAATCTTGAAGATTTAGAAAAAATTACGAAGTAATTTTTATGAAAAAGAACATTTTCAAGTCTGTAATGAGGATTTATTTTGAATGGGGGATTGATCAATTGACAAATGTATGATAAGTTTAAGGAATACACAAAGCGGAGCCTCTGGCACAACCCTCTCCCAGAAATGGGCGTCTATTTCATTATCGTGGGCTGCAGAGGGAATCCATGGCTTCTCCTAATAAGTGGAAGCGCCAGCTTCTTCTTTTGTAGGAAGTGAAGCAGCAAGTGAAGGCGAAATAACAAGCTGGTCTTGAGTGAAGGCGAAATCGCTATTGTTGGCGAGAATTTCGACCTCGATGGCATGCTTGATAAACCTGAGATCGTTGAATCTCAATGACCGATCATTCATTACGATCAGCCTATACAAGGGACAGTAGAAGAACCAAGAACCGAAGACTGAAAGAAAAGCAAGTACGTCATCATGCCATTGCTGACTGCCTTATAATAGATACTTTTTTTGGAAAGAAGAGCACATTAGAAATGTCAGGAAATTTCTTGATAATCCAACTAAATGCATTTACAAAATCATTTAGGCGAGATTCCACGGATCCTGGTAAGCTTGAATCTCAGAGTCAGTTGGATTTGATGATTGGCAAGTTACAGTCAATGAATCTCGATGTTAACAATGCAAAAAAACAAAAAGAATATAAGAACATTGCTTGTTTTGAATCTCTTTGACATTTGGCAATTCTGAGATTTCTTCAAATGTAGAAAGGCGACCCAAGAGTTAGGATTCATGCTTCAGAAGCAATAGCTGGCGTCATCTTTGGAAAATCTGGGACAGGCTCTTATGCAGCCCGAACAATTCGCGATTGGGCAGATCACAACCTGAAATTTTTGGAGCTTCCTCTTTTGCGTCAAGGCAAATTTCAAAAAACTAAATCACTAATCGATGATGAAGAGATGAAATCAGCATGCTTTTTCTTCTTGCGATCAACACCAGCAAAGAAGAAGACTGCTGAATCATTCAAAATATGGATCAACACCAATCTTAGATCAAAAATTGGAATTGATTACGATCTGACCATATCTAGGCGGACAGCAATTAACTGGCTAACAAAGCTTGATTTTCTGTACCAGATGCGAGATGGATGGTTCATCTCCCCTAAAGGGACAGGTGTCATTCATCCATTAATGACAGAGCACAAAAAACCCAAAGGCATTAAAACCATTCTACAAGAAATGGGACTTTTTGTCTTGGGAATTAAGTTAGATGAGGCAAGGAAATTGTTGGCATCACATCCTGACTTCGCAGAGCAAAAGGCTCTGCTGCAAGAGACTGTTGAAAATTCAGGTCATTCGATAAACTTCTACCCAAAATTCCACCAAGAATTCAATTTCATTGAAATATTTTAAGGAGCCTTCAAAACATTCACAAGAGAGCATTTTGACTATTCTAGGAAGACCTTGCAAACAACGGAACCAACTGCTCTGAGTTCTGTTTTTTTGACCTGAATTCGCAGATTTGCTCACAAATCGGAGCGTTATATTGACGCATATGGATCGAAGGATAGTCATGTACGTTTGACTCCTGCTCAGGACGAGTATATAGTGAGAAAGTATCGATTATTGCATCGTCAGATACCACAAAAGATTCTGGATGAAATCTAAAGGTACGGTACTATTTGGGTCACGTATCTCTTAAATGGCATGGCCTCCAGTGCAACCCATCAAAAAATAAAATTAGCACAAATTATCAATTTAATACTACCTACACTGTATATAGAAAAAGAAATGAAATCAAATGTGATCTTTCCAACTTTCAAGAGTAACTCTGTCGAAATATTAATCTCTCTCAAATCTCACGCTAAAACGTGAGTTTTGTACACAAGATATGACCTCTATATATAAAAAAAAGAAAGTGATAAAAGCATCTTTCTTTAGTATGGCACTCCATACGCAACTCAAAAAATAAAAATAAAAACATACTAGTTTCAGCAACAATTAATGATAATTTGGTAAATAGATGTATTAACAGGCGTTCATATACTAATTTTTGCCGCTACACTTTTTATAAGTGTTGGCATGGTGAAATGTTTTTTGAGATTGAGTATCAACCAGGATGAAATTTACAGTAGTCAGAAGCATTGAGTAGAAGTTAACAGAAGCAACTCACGGAAGGATTGCAGCAGCAACGGAATAATCCTCTGATATGTGAGGTACACTAAGGAGAGGTTCAACAACATCCCCAGCCTCATTTAAAGATCTTGCAGCCTGCAGACCATTAGCTGTTATTGATACCAAAAAAATAATAGAGCAACAACGCATCACTCAGATAAAACAAAGATAACTCTTTCAGCAACGAAAAAATATAGAAAAAACAAAAAATATATAATTTAGCATTCATACTTCTTTCAAATAAACATATTACATATGTGTGTATAAATGTGTATGAATGTATGAGAGATAGCTTATGAAAAAACTCATCAATCTAGCCCATTAATTTATAATTTATTCTAAAATGTACTAAAATATACATATTTATTTAGATACGTAAAAAAAAAAACTACACCATGTTTACAACACCATGAATAACATTGCTTTTTTAATTAGTTATGTTTATTATTTTTTACATTGCAGAAAATAACAAGTATGGCATCATCATAGTGTTTATTTCGTAATCCAAACATATATAAATATATGAATAATATAATATTTTTTACTACGAGCACTCATTTATATAACTAAACATTCACCTTCAAGTTGGTGCACATACATCAAATATACTAAGCTTGGAGAAGAAAATAAGCCAATTGATATTAATGTGGCTAACGACTAATATTACTTCCACATAGCACCTTGAAAAAGATAATTATAGGCTGATTTGTAGTAGAAATATAAACATGTACAATCATTTAATCAAATATCTTTAACTTGATGAAGTAGCATTTTAATTTTATATATTTTATTTACTCATAAAAAATCAAAATAAAATTTATGTTAAATTATTTAGCTATCATAATAAATAATTGTGTAATTAGAAACTAAAAAATTAATATTTGCAAGAGTTTGATCTAAAAAAAATCATGACTCAAAATAATCATAACCTAATATTCAAACTTTATACAAAATTAAAAAATAATAGTATGTCCATTATATTTTTATAAAACAAGATTGACACCCAAAAAGATGTAACATATATCTCATATAGTTATAGGCATAATTTAGTGTCTAATTAGAAATTGAATACTAAATCCAACGAGTATAATCATAATTTCTAAAAAAAATTAACTTATTTTACCAGTCTATATGATACATAGTTAACCTGATAGTACAAACAATAATAAAAATTATTTCTCACATTAAAAAAAATAAAAAAATCATAAAATATCGTAGGATATCTAGCAAATAATAAAAATTTATCATTATCTATTTGCCAACGAACCTAAAAAAAATTTCCAAACAAATGTAAGATATCATTGAAATTACTCTTACCTTATGTTGAAGCCCTGTATTGGCTACTAACATATAATATTCTATAAAATAAATAATAAAAATAACAAACTTATTATTAACAATTCAGACTGTAATACATAAATTTCTTTTATAAAATTCCTAAAGATTTTTTATTATATGATAAACATGTATTCATCTGTATATACTCTCACGACTCACATTATAGTTAGGTACTATGCAACATTATTAGTATGTCCAAAAGCATAGAGATCACAGATCACCATACATTTAGTGCTAAGGCAATGGAAATAGAAACCAAATATTTAAAATATTGATCTTACATTTCAATTCAATATTGATTGGCTGTTTGTATCAAATTTTGGGTTAAGGTAAAAAGAATAAAAAAATATTGACTCATATCCACATACATGAAGCACATACATCAACATGAAAAATTCATTTATAAAAAATTAACTTACTTATTTACATATCACGATACTATGTATAATAGTTATAGTCAAATTTTAAATATGTAAATAACTTCATATTCAGAGACAATAACTTATTCATTCAATTAGTTAAGATAAACATCAGACAAATGGATGACTAGTCAAATATAAGCAAATTATTTTGATACTTAGATACTAATTACTATTACATCCTATTAAATGATAGTAAAAAAATTTAAAATATTTTGTTATTGTAAAAATCATACAGATCTAATTATCTTGTGTTATCTAAAATGAAATGTAATCTACCAACTACTTCAATATTTAGAGTAGCATAATCTTTCTAAGACAATTAATATTATTTTAGATAAGAGATCAAAACTATTATCAAATATCATAGAACCACTTGTATGCATAAAAAATTAAAAAAATTCAAAATTATACATTTAAAATAAGTCATAAAAGATTAAAAAAAATAATTCATGAGATATAAAAATCAAAAATATTGAGTATACTAGCAATATCTTCAAATACATTCATGATAATGATGATGATCTGCATCTACACCTATACTACCATATCAAAAATACCAATTAATAATTATTAATTCATATGATAGTGATATAGTGCTAGTACTTGTTTATTTTGGTTATTTTTTTTATTTCATTATGATTTATGCATTATTAATATATTAAATTATACTTTTTATCATTTTTATTTTTTTAATTTTTATTATAATTTATGCATTTATTATATTCAACTTTTGTTTCATTATTAAAATGAAATAAATTTTTAAAAATTTTATTTGAGCCAAACTAAATACGATGTCATGATTGTAATAAGTGAATGCTGACTGTAGAAACAGAATATCATTGTCAAGAGATTCTTTTTTTTTTGCATTTTCTTAATTTTTAAAAATTTAATATTTTATTTTTTAATAATTAATGACATTAAAATTAACAATTAATAATTAAAATTTTTTAAAAAAAATATTATATTCAAAAAACAAATTTATAATTACAACCCAAAAGACCAAAAACTAGCAAAAAATAATAAAATTTAGGCTAGTATGAACTAGCCCAAACTGGCATGACCCAGCATTTTGCTGGGCAACCATGCTGTGTTGGGCTTCTATTATGGTTATAGTATCGTGCCAAACACATCACATGAACCCTCTCATATTTTGTCCGATACATCATAGTGACATGGTTGTGTCTCACTAAAATAGATTGTGCCGACATGACACAACCTATTTGGCACCTCCATGTTGAGTAGGACAATTACATTATTTCACCAGGAAGCTCATCCCAAACTGACTATTACACAAAATTCATTAATGTGGACATTGGTCGACCATTGCATAGAATCGAGAGCTAGATTCTATCCGATCAATGATCTAAATAAAAAACATAATTTTTCATCTATGACTCTTTTATCAATAGAAAACATAATTTTTTAATCAAAATTTAATATTTGTCTCCGCTTCTCAAAAATCAACTATAAAAGTTTTCATCTATGACTCTTTTTAAAATTTACTCAATTGTAATTATTAATTATTATAACATAGAGATTTCAATTATTTATAAATTTTAATTTTATATCAATTCACCTAATCGACAAAAACATCCAACTCCGACAAACAATGTAACTATGAAAATGCTATGTTAACTATTATATTATTTTGCAATGTCTAAATATTTTTTTGTTTTATATAATGAAAATAAATTATGACATTATTCTTCTACTACTTATATTTCTAATAAACTAAAAAATAGTCATATAGTATTGATTAATTTTTTTTATTTAAAAATAAATCCTACTAAGTTAATAAAACTGAAATTAATATTTTAAATTATTTTGATTAAAAATACGAAATTGGTTTGACTTCTAGTCCCTCATCTTCTCATTCACCTAAAAAACATAAGTTTAATAGATAGAATTCAGTAATATGGAGTCGATTTGATATAGTATTAGTTTTACTATTAAAAAATATTAAATTATAAAACTAATAATAAGATTAAATGTATACTAAGATACACCTAACAGTAAACTAAAAAATATGAAACAGTATATCCAAGGCAACTCAACTTAACAATAGTGGAGTTGCCTAGAATAGCTAATGATGGAGTCATTAGCTATGAATATGTACTTCCGTGTCTGCACTCAAAATGTGAATGCTAGAATAAACCATAGAAGAAAAAGCGTAGATTTAACCAGACTAGCAATCGGCACGTTGCTGAACAAGTCGGCGAGCAACAAAAGGAGACAAGTTATGCTCTGGGAAAAGAAAATGTGACCTGAGGGTCCTGATCCCGATCGAAAGCCATTTTAGCACGTTGATGTTCTAGCTCCCAGCGACCTGGTTCTGATCGCTGCTGGCAGCTCAGCGTTTGGCAATTTAGTTTTGAGAAACTAAAATGCTGCTTAAGTTGACTTTTCTGTCGCAGTGACTGACGGAATCGGACGCAACTCAGAGCGCTTCAAAAAAGTTGGAAAAAAAATACAAAATTGAAGTAGCAGAGAAAACGATAATTATGATTAACAGGAATTCAATAAATAAATAATTGATAAAATTTAAGTAAAATTATATGTTAGCAATTATAATTATGTTTTAAGGCCCCAAAAATAAAATATTTATGTTTTGATAACCATTTTAAAAATTTTAAAAAAATAATATCCTAAAATATAAAATATTTATGTTTTTAGGTCATAAAAATTGAAAACTCAATTTTGATGCCAGGCTAACAAATCAGCATTCCAAAAAAAATATTAATAGGTTCAACATTGAGAAACAACCCAAAAGGTACTACAATATGTTTTAATTTCTAATATATATTTTATTTTTTTTTAAATAGTTTCAGATATTTAAATTAATTTTTTTTATTTTTTTTTATATGTAGTTTTCTAATTCGAAAACCACTCATAAAATTTGAAACTTTTCTATTTCAAAAATTAATTTCATTTTTTTAAAATTAAAAGTTATAAGTGTGTGTGTGTGTGTGCGCGCGTGCATGTGTGTGTAAGTTTATATGTGAACATGATATTTATAGACCTAGATATGTGTGTGCGTGTGTTTGTGTGTGTGTTTGTGTGTGTTTGTGCGTGTATGTTTGTGTGAATTTATATTTAAAGATATATATACGTATATATTTATATATGTCTAGCTATATATATATATATATATACACACACACACACACACATAACTTATAATTGAAAATTAAAAATATTTGTTTTTAAAATCAAAAAGTTGTTTCATATTTGATGGGTAGTTTTATAATTAAAATGTATATTTAAATTACTTTTTATTTTAAAAAAAATAAAATTTCTTTTTGATATTGGAAATTTGGTTTTGCATTTGATGGGCGATTTTTAAAGGATGTACCAAAACTAAAATATATATTTTTTTAAAGTTTCTAAAATAAAATTATGCTAAAATAATATGTGTTTGATATGGTGTTTTTAAAAACACTAAACAAAATATGTATTTATATAAAATGCAGGCATATGTGTGAATTAGTATGAATTATCATTTGACCTGAAATCACTATAGTTCCCAACATAATGAGTTATATACTTATGAATCAACAACGCCACATATAATACGGATGGCTATAGGGTTATTTATTAAGCATATAATAAATTTTGTAGAGAGATGTAATTGATGTATATGAAATTTGTCCCTTCTATATAACGAAAGTGATATCAGTTGGCTCCTTAATTTATGAATACTAAAATACATGGTCATCATGCTCAAATAAGTCAATATGAGATGTTGAGTCTGTTTGTTTAAGTTAGTCTACTCAAATATCAAGAAATATATATATTAATGTGAGGATGACATGAACCATGACTCATAAATCAATCTAAATATCATTGACAAGAGGACTAATTTATATAATAAAATAAGTCACGAAATTAGGTTAAGTCGAATCTATTATACTTTCTTTACTTGGGTAGCAATGATGTATTGTTAAATTCTGCTCATATTTATTGGTTCACACACATATAAACGTATATATATTTAGAGTTTATTTTATTTTAGTTAGACTAAAATAAATTAGGTCTAATCTTAAGTCTGAAATTTATTTCAAATCTTAAGCTAATTAGACTATAGAGTTTAGTCCAATTAGTAAATATTTAGACCTTTAAAATGGATCCAAACTTAAAGCTCATATTTATTTCTTTTAGAAAGGTATGTCATTAATAACATATTCTTTTTATTAATGACACGTCCATTTAGAAAGGTATATGAAAAAATTAAACTTTTATTAATGACACATCCTTCTAGTTAATGACACATTATTTTAAAAAGAAGTATGAAAAACCAAAAAGTTATATAAAATGGTAGAGATTGAAAATGAATATAGATATAAAAAAGATAAGTTTGTGTTGATACCGCTAAAGGCACGGACACTTGACTATGCTAGGATTCGACCAAACCATTCAAAATCAAAATTTTAATTTTGTGCTACAATTGGTAATATTCTTATCCAACATTTTATTGTATTTACTTGGATCATTGGTGGGTTTCTAGTCCGCTGCAAAATTATGATATGAAATTTATCAAAACCCCAATAATGACAATAGAGGGAACTTGCAAATTGATTAAATCGTTTAATATATTTATTTATATTTGATATGAAAAAACATATTATTATGATTATACAAATGATTTATAGGCATTTTGATTAATTATGTATAAAAAATATATATAATATTAATATGATTAATATTATATATAGTTTGATATGATTAAATAATATGATTTGTAACTTATTCATGTTAATTTGATTAATATGAATACTAAATTTTATTTATGTGATAAACAATATTATAATATGATTACATCCATGAATTAATAAATAGTTATTGTTTAAAGTGATTAAAGATTCGTATAATTATTATACGAATATATTTTAATGTTAAATAGTTTTATAAATGAAACTGTGATTTGATTACAATCATAATTCAATTTAATAAATCAATTATTTTTTTAAAGGGGCATTGCCCCTTGGCCCCACTAGGGGCGACTAGGACCCCAAAATTTGAATGCTCCGTAAATGATTAATTTGATTAATTATAATCATGATAAAGTTATGTTAAATATATGTTTTGATTGATGCATAAGTTATGCCCATTTACCCAATATAAATGGACTATGGGTTTTGTTGATGTAAGTTAAAAATGGGATGTGTGCCATGCCTTTTAATCTATACTTCAAGTTGTAAAATTTGTTTCTCATCTAATTCCACTCGAATGTAACTCAAGGTTTCATTCTAGTTGTGTAATGTATGATTAGAATAGTATTAGATTAGAATGTTATTTTAAAGAATAAAGTAACAAAAAAATTAAGACAACGAGGAAGCACTTGGAGAAAATGCAATACCTTTATGTTGATCTTTTGATTTTCTCATTAGCTTGATGAAATCATTTTAGTTGGAGCCACAACCATGTCACGTTTATTTTATATCTGTGCAATAAATGTTGATATATAACTAGCATAGTAAAATAAATACAAACACATTTAAATGTATGTAATGCTTGTTAATTGGTTATTTTACTAAATAATTAAAGAAATCCCTCAAATTAAAATTAAGTCAATAAAAGATATTTACCTAAGTTTGATACTAATTACTGGCTCGATCAGTATTAGATAGGTTTGTCAAAGTGAAGTATTTTTATTTATCTAGGTAGAATGTGATAGGATAATTTTGATATCTAGCCTATTGAACTTTGGATGATACTTAATTAAGTTATCTCAATTAGATTGAGAACTTAGATGCATACAATTAGGAGATGCATCATTAGCTGGTCTAAGAACAAAATGTATTGTTCACTTAATAATCCAAGAGTTGCATCAGATATAATTCGTAAATGTTACCTACATAAATAGTCGAGTTTTGAACGATTAGCCAAAGCTAACTCATGACAAGGTTTTGGATCTTACCATGATTATGAAATCTAACATATTGATGTCAAAATTACATGTAGATGACATGCATATATGATCATTATAATGATGAATAATCTCTAAAAATCCTAAAATTTTTTTATTAAGTTTTCATATAGAATTTACATTATAGACGGTGAGGCATGCAAATGATTCATGATCGTAACTAGTCTAGATATTAGACGTTATAAACACCACATCACTATATTGTCCATATTCATTAATTATTAATAATTTTTTTAACTTTTAATATTTAATAATATTGTTCCTATATGTGGACCTATAAATCCTATAATAAGCATATTGAAAGTAGGTCTACATGATACTAACAACCCTAAAATCCTCCAAAAATCTAACCAGAATACACATGATGGTAATTAGTTTTATCATGTATTCCCTCACTAAGTCATTAGTAGTATTTGAATAGTATTAAAGAAGTTGAACTAGAACTAGCATCAAAAACCTCACCGTTCATATTTAGTTGGATTTGCCTAGGATCTAATGCACTATATTTTTTTGTGTATTGATCGACATGTCATTTTAGGTAACCAGTTAACACGTACTCCTACGTGTATATATATTTTTATAATATTTATATTGTGCCAATTCTTTCACGACATCTCTAGCATTTTTATTTTGTATTACATTAAAGTGACTCCAAACTACTAATATTTTTCTGGTTTTTTTTATTTGTTAGGTATTGAGTTTGAATTGAGGCAATAAGGGAAAACATAGTTTCAGTCTCACATTTTTCTATAGGATTATCATCACTATCCGCATCTAAATCTAAATTAATTTCATTTTATTATATATATTATTGGACATTTTTAAAATTTTTTTATTGTTTGACTTAAACTATTAAAAAAAATAACACAAAACAATTACTCGAATAATATTCTAAAATCTAAACTAGAGATGTGATAAATCATAAACAATATCGTAGCCTATAGTTGCACCTTGATCCCCACTCCCACAGCAAAAATAAATGTAAAAAAAAATTATTAAAACTATAGAAGTTATAATGCAGAAATATGTTTTAAGAGTTGAAATTATTATATAGTAGAGAAGAATAGGAGCATACAGTTGAGATTCAATACATAAATGAGATTGAAAAACTTAAAACTATCAATTAGATTTTTTTTTTAAATGATATATTATTTTAATATTTTAATATTTTAATATTTTTTTAAATATTTTTTTATTTTTTATTAAATTTTTTTTCAATTTTTAAGTAAGCAAAAATCTGATAGCTGACAGGTTTCTACCCTAGTCATTGGAATGAAATCTACTAACTATGATGCATTTTGAAATAAAAAGGTTTTTTTTTTCCCTTTAGGGTTTGAAATGCGGGTCGAGTTCAAGACTTCGGGTTTGAACATCCTAGTTGGCTTTTTGACATGTTGGGTGGGATTGGGGGTAAAGTTAGGTGGTGCAAGTTGGTAGTGCGTCCACCACCCTAGTCGAACCATAAACCAAGACTTGACGAGGTTGATAAGCTCAATCCGGCCCCGTCACATGGCAGTGTCGACTAAGGCTAGCTCTAGTCGGCCCGACATCGAATGTGATGGCATCAAGATCGGATTCATTAAAAAATTTCCAGCGCCAATTAATAAATATAATTTTTAATACCCACGTGGATGTGTATGGGGCAGGTTGAGTTCATTAAAAAAATCTTACCCCACATTGCAACAATTAAAAGTTGATTGTTATCGGGAAGTGGGTGAGTCTAGCACCAAATTGTTGGTAGCCTATAGCCCGTTGAGTACTTGGGTTACTTCAAGTAGGATGTTGGATCATGCCAAAGAACTAGGCATGCAAGCTATGCCTCGCACTGCATGAGGCACGACAGCCACATGCCCATCACGACTTTGGCCTTGCCTCGGGCTAGCCCGACCCATGTCCATGCACGCCTCAATCGGGTTGTACCTAGTGCCATGCCCAATTTGACCTGCCCATTGACACATCTACTAGGTACGTTTTGCTTATTTTTGTGGGTTTTGCATAGAGGTGTCAAGTGAGTCGGCTAGCCTGGGCTCGACATGAAGCATGACCTAATTGAGCCATGCCTAGCCTTGCATGGTTCATGATGTGTCATACCATACTCACTCGTGCCTCGTGCAGGGCTAGGCATGACATGGTTGTCTAGCCTGAATGCATGGTTTATCGACATAACTCAAACTATGCCTTTGGATCTCGAGCTGAATTTGGGCATAGGCCGAACCCAACCGCCTAAACATCCACCCATGATCATGAGCCGTTGGTCTCAGCTCAAACCCAATCCTAGAAACCAAAGCTTTTGGAGTCATTGAGTCAAACTGCCCCAACGATCAAAAAAAATTCAAAAAATATACATTTTCAATCATTTGAATTCAATCCCAACAGCTAGGGGTAGAAATCCAATGAATGTCGAAATTATGTCCAAAAAAAACTTAAAAAAAATCCTAAAAATTTTAAAAAATAATTCTTTTTAGAAATTACTTTTTTCAAATCTATAATATTCTTTTCTAATTCTCTAATTTATATTTTATTTCTATTGATATTCACACTCACACATACTCTCTTTCGTATTGTCTCTCTTTCTCTCTCTCTCTCTTTTCGGGACTCGAGTGCAGACTATAGTGCAGATATCATATATCAGACACTGCACATCATTAAGCAAATGAGATTTTAAGCTTTACGGATATTATAATTTAAATTTTGTTTAGTTTTTTTTATTTTTATTTAATTAATAGTTTAATATAAAATAATATTAAATTTAAAAACCATAATTAAGAACATAATTAATAAACTAATAAAAATTATAATAATAAATAGTAATTTTAATAATAATAATGAAATTAACATAATATAGAAAATTTTAATATGGATAACGACAACCCTACAAAAATGTATGAGGCCACTGAAACTTTATTTTCTAATGTTATCTCAACCCAAACATCTAAAAAATAAAAAAACTAGAAGAAAATCTATAGTTTGAACTTACTTCAATGTTATACAGAATAAAAATAACAATGGTACCAATGAAAATTTAGCATAATGCAAATAATTTTTAAAAATATTAACTTATAGGAGTTCGTGTGGGATTGGGCACCTTAAGAGGCATGTCGAACAATGCACAAAAAACATGGTGCATTAGATCCTAAGCAAACCAAATTCAGAGATGAGGTCTATGAGGTTGGATCTAGTTTATCCTATATGTTGACATCCTTCATGTACCACAACGAATTAGGGAGGGAAGACATGATCAAACTGATCACCACTATGAGTCTTCCAATTTGATTTTTGTAGGATCCAAGAGTAGTCAATATCGTGTAGGCTAATTTTCAGCCTGTAATTGATTTTCAGCCTGCATATCGTGTAGGATTCCTATGTCTACATCTAGGAATAACATACTAAAATACTTTAAGTTAGAAAAAGAAATAATAATTAATAAATTTAGGAAATATAATGATGTGATGTTTATGATATCCGATATTTGGACTAGTTATGACGATGTATCTTATGCATTCTTTACTGCCCACTATATAGATTATAAACGGACACTAAATTAATAAATATTTGGATTCTCATAGATTTTCCATTATCGTAAAGGCCTGGCCATTTATAAGTGCATGATGAGAATCTTTATATAATATTATATTTAAAATAAAATATTTAGTATTACATTTGATAATGTATCTAATAATAAAGTAGTCATTAACATGTTTGTTGGGACCATTAAAGACATGCAATTATGAGAGATTTTCCATGTTCGATGCATGTGTCAGATCATCAACCTAATATTACAATTGGGGATGAATGTTGTTTCATCCGCTTTAGAAAACACATGTAACCCTGGTAAAATATATTAGTACGCCTCACAGACAACAGGAGTTTGACAGTCTCTCATTGTCTGCAGATCTAAAGAAGAAGAAAATTTAATTAGATGTGAGACACCATTAGAATTACACATACCTTATGTTAGAGTCATGTGTTGGATACAAACACCTGATATCCACCAACATCAATAGTAATAGTGACGAACTTATTATTAATGATACTAACTAGACTACAAGAATTCTATTCATAAAATTCTTGAAATTTTTTTATGACACGATGAATATGTATTTATCAATTTATACTCCCACGGCTTACATTGCACTCACATGCATATGCAATATTAGCAGTATGTTTAGGAAGTTTAAAGATGACCCAATCTTTTGTGATATAAACTAAGTATTTAAAGTATCGGTCTACTATTCCATCTTTTTATTGTCTGGCTGCTTGTATGGTCCTTAGGGTTAATGTGAAAGGGGTAAAAAATGTTTGATATACATATACTAATGCATAAACCAGTAACACCAACCTGAAAGGGTTCATTCATGAGAAGTTGACTGAGCTATTTGCATACAAGGTAAAATTGTATAAGTAGTCAGGCTTTGAGTATGAACATGGATACTATATTCGAAGATAATGATTCCTCCATTCAGTTAGGAAGAGGAAAAAATGGGGTGAGCTATCAAATATGAGTGAGCTGTTTTGGTATTTAGATACTGATTACTATTCAATCTTATCACATACCGATAATAAGAATCTTAATATTTTAAAGTGATAAAAATCACATGAGTCCACATAACCATTGTTGTCTAAGATGACACATGATCTATTAACTTATTTGGTGTCGATTATACTATCAGAGTCTACTCTTTCTATTATAGTGAATATGATTTCAGATAAGAGATCAAGATTATAACTAGATATTATTGAGACATTAGAATGCATGAAGAATTGAGAGAATTTGAGCATGAACATCTAGGATAATGTTGCAACATCAGCAAGAATTGAGAAGTTAGTGACTGTTGATGATTCATGGGATATCGATGATGACTAACATTTAACCTACTACCTATAGACTACTGCTAGTGGTATCATCATATGCTAATGAAATTGATCATTTTTGTATTGTCTATTGATTTTTATATTTTGAGATGTTTTGTTATTTTATAATTTGTACTTATATTAGGTTACAAAAATGAAATGATAAAAATTTATAATATTTATGTTATGTTATATTTTTGAGTTGTGAATTGTGACATTTAATTATAATTTTGTTTTTTTGTTGTATTAAATTAATTAATTAATTAATATTGTATTAAAATTTAATAAATTTAGAAATTAAAATTTATAATTTCAATCCAATTTTGAATGGGTTAAAATGGCACGTCCCGGCACGAACCTTCCTTCTTTGAATCCCATTTTAGAGCATCTCCAACCATATTCAACAAAATAACTAGTAAAAAATTATTTAAATAATCAATACAATATTTTAGCTAGCAAATTATCAAAATTTACTCCAACCATGCTCAGCAAAATAACTTAATATTTTAACTAACTTTAACTAATTTTCAAAAATATAATTAAAAAATATCATAATTAAAAATAGTAAAATTATCTTAATGAATACGTGTTGTTCCATGTCATAAAATTTAAAACAGTGAAATAAAAAAAATAAATCCAAACATTCATTCATAAATTTAATCAATATTATAACACAAGTTGCAAGTCGGTGAATACGGAAAAACTATATATTTTTGTCATGATTTTCATCTGGATGCGCTTAAAATATTCAGCTTGAATCGGATGGACACTCATATCGATACATATTATTTTTGTTTCTCATTCATTTTCTCGAGTTGTATATTTTTTTGTTCAGTAACTAACTTCTCTTGTTCGACAACTACCATTTTTTTCATGAAAGTTATTTTCTTCTCCGCCATCTTCTTTTTCTCTTCCTTCATTTCTTCAAAAAATTTAATAAAATAAGATGAACTTGAATTATTATCTTCAGATAGTTTGCTCTTTAATTTTTTTACCCACTTTTTCGCACCCTTCCTTCCAATTGGCTTCTCCAAGTTCGTACTGTCATCTTCTATGTTTACAGATTCGGGTGTTGAAGGATTAGAGCTGCTAGGTGTTGTACCACTTTTTGTTTTTTGTTTCTTTGAGTGAGAATCCTCCATCCATTTTAAGGTATACCGCAACTCATTCCAACAATGTTCAAATGAAAAAGATGATTTATAAAGTTTCTTGTACACTTTTTTTGTATCACGGACCTGAAATTTATACATTATGGTACATATCTAAAATAAAAATTGTACAATTATATTATGCATCATAATAATATTATCACACTTGTAATTAAAATATTTTCATACATTGTCTTTCTCAGTTAGTCTACTTTGATTCAACCTTTCAATTTAGTCAAAACAACCACAAACTTTATTAGTGGCTAGTTGAATTGAAGACCAATGATTCATCAAAGAAACTTGATTTCGATTACAATCAGACTCAGATTTATATTTGGTGAACTACTCCCAAACCCTTTGCCAATACTATTTAGATTTTTGCTCATTCTCATTCATGGCATCCATACTAATATTCAGCCAGCCTGAGATTAAAACTAAGTCCTCATCAATTGAAAAGTTGCCGCCTCGATACTTTTTAGAGGTTGATTCTTTTTGAGGTGATATTGGTGAAGACTGATTTATTTGTTCTACATATTGAGTGTTAAACTCACATTCGTTTGTTGCCTCATTCAATAGATTGGTAAAGTAATATTCATGTTCATCCACCAAATCACATACATTATTGAAGAACAAAGATGAATTGGGGTTAACCACATAAAAGCAATATTTATTTACATGAATAGAAATAATTAACATCAAATCCAACATGGAGGCTTAATAATAATAAACTAGAATTTATCAAACAAAAAACATAATTTATCAAAACATTTAATCAACTTTGAATCTAAGAATTCATTATCAATTATTCTAAATATCAAAGAACAACAAAAACACAGAATTTATCAAAACAGAATATATCAATAAATCATTTTTATGCACAATTCTGAATCTAAGAACTTAAAATACATTTTTATCGCATTACATGTAATCTAATCATCATCTACTAAAAAGTTTTGCAACTAGTTACTTGATAATTTTCAACTAGTTTTAGCACTAAAAACATAAATTATCAACTTGTATTTGTAAAAAAATTAGATTAAGATTCTGTATACATTCTATAATGGAGAAGAATGATGCCGAAAAATTGAAAATCATGATTTTGACACGATTCTATAATGGAAAAGACTGAGAATTGGTTCAATGGGGCTTTCCTCCTTTATTTACAGAATGATGATTGGTTAGGCACAATTTTGTAAAGGTTCAACGCCGAAGAATTGTCAACTAATTTTACCATGAAGTTTATGTAAATATTTTGTAAATATTTTTATAGAATAAAACAGGATTCTGTAATGGAGAAGAATGACGCCAAAGAATTGAAAATCAAGATACGATTCTTTACATATTTTTACAAAATTAAGATATGATTCTGTAGAAACAACAGCTCCTACAATAATGAAGATGTTGATTGATGCTGATGAACTAGTTTTTATCACTGATACTAATTCAGAGGATGTTCTTTCCCAATAGATCATGCAAATGTAATTAAAAATCAATATAATTAACGTCGAAGAAGATAGATGAAGTTGGTGAAGTTTTCGAACATTTAATTAACATTTTCGATAACGGAATTTAAAGTTAGTTGAAGTTTTCGAGAAGTGGATGAGACAAAATTTTGTAGATGATGAAGTGAGCTGAAGTTTTAGCACGATTATCGAACATTCAGCAATATTTTGTAGCTGATGAATAGTATTGGTGAGGGCTTTAGAATTTATTTTTTAAGTGCACTCAATAAAATATAGATGTTCACGTGTTTAGCGATCCCTTTAGAGATGCTATTACATCTCTCTTTTGCCTTTGTATTCTGTCGAACCCCTGTTCCCCTAATGGCAGACCCCAATCTATCGAGTTTTCTGTGCGCGAGCTTCGATGCTGAACCTATCGCTTTCTTTGTCATCAGCTGCGGAGTGCCTATTTCAGAGCCTGGAGAATAGAGTCTTACCAATTACGACCTTCAAACGAAGTCCAATTTGACGAAACCTTCTTTTAACCTCTAATTTTTCTGCGATGTCCACTGTCAACTTAAAGAAGAGTTACAGATGTGTTCCAACGCTGCAGCAGTTCTACAGTGGAGGGCCATTTTCGGTGTCATCTGATGGGTTGTTTATTGCATGTGCTTGCAAGGAGGCTATAAATATCGTTGATTCAGCTAACTCAGCTATCAAAACGAGAATTGACGGGGATACCGAAGCTGTGACTGCATTGGTCCTTAGCCCTAATGATAAGCTTCTGTTTTCCGCAGGTCATAGTAGGCAAATTAGGGTCTGGGACTTGGAGACTCAAAAGTGTGTACGGTCATGGAAGGTTAGTGGAAGCTATAATCATCTAAGGCTATTTCCATTTTGAATGCCACTGGAATTATATTATTAAAACTTAATGCTATACACATGTATTTTGGGTTTTTGGGCCACTGGGATCAAAGAAATTTTTGCAAGAAGCTTGTATAGCCAAGTCACCTAGCAATACTCCTTAATATCAATGTTCGATCATAAGAAAATTTAATAGAGTTGTAATATATTTCGAACATCTTAAGAATTTCACAACATAATATTTTTTGTTAAAATCATAAAAATTAGCATCTATTAACAGCAGTAAGATATTCATCTTATATGTATTTAATGTTTATGATACATTAAATCATTATGATCTGCTATGCTTTTCAAACCTAATGATATGGCTAGGCGTGGGCTACTGAGAATCAATTATTTCAATTTATCTAGAGAGTGTCTGATCGGGAAATTCCCAAATGGGTAAATAGTAGAATGGGAAGGCTTTTCACATTGGCTTGAGGTAACTCAAATGAATTTTTTGTTGTTAGCCTAGGCATACCAAATGTTTCATCATGTCTGTCCAAACTTTCTATTGATCATTGTTTTTTATGTTTTTGAGGTATATTATATTTATTATGGTAAGATAGCAAGAGGGAATTTCTACCAGCCGATCAACATTTAATAAAAGATCTACTTGATCCTAATTTTCAATTAGACACCATCTAGATATCTATTTTATTAAAAGACAACTAGAGGCGGGTCCAAGGTGGCATTTCTAAAGAAATGCTTTTGGTATTCCTTAAAAATGTTAGAATTTTTTAATTCACTTGAATGTTATTCACTTTCTAATAAGATGTAATATGTTAAATATCATTGATTGGTTGGATATTTTTCCAGTTGTATTCTTTTAACATGTATATTTAAGGCAGAGGTTTGTGCTTAATTGTCGATGCTAGCTTAGAGGCTTAAATTGCATATAGTGACTGGTTTACCCGACTCCCTAAAGATGAAGATTAGTGGTTTGTACTTGTGATCATCCATTGGGATGCATTTGTAGGGTCAATAGACCTTTTTTTTTGCATCCAATGCTTATCTACGCTCACAAGAGCATATTCATGCCACTTTAGTCTCCTTTTTGTGATTCTTTTATTTTTATTTTTAAAAAAAATACATGATTAATGGTATAAATACAATTTAGTGCAACGTAAGATTTAAAAAAGTATACAAATGAATATATGTTTAATGTATCATAAAATATCTTTAATAAAATTTTAAGACGAAAAAGTTTATTTTTCACTCATGTTCAATTTGTAAGATATTATTAGTTTTATCATTCACGGAATTAAAAAGAATATTTTTGTAGCTAACATAAGATTTTTATATTGGATATGTTGAATTTATTAATTATTTTTAGACACATTGACATATATAAATTATAAAAAATTGTACTTTCTTTGTTGTATTAATAAATTTTATGAAAGTGTGAATTACTTATAATAAGATAATTTTAATATAATCTATACTATTATGTTAATACTATAAATATATATAACATGAAAAATTATAGTTAACAGATGTTTTCTAATAGTTTATATGAATAAATTGACTGACACACTATTTTATACTATATTATTAAAAGTGATAATTAATATTTTATTTCGAAATTTATATTATCTAAAGATAATGATTAAACAATCATGTATGGCAAAGTTATTAGGCTGAAATATGCATTAAAATACTATTAATTTTTTTTAGTATTCAATTTGAATCATCATTGTAGACAATATTATATGTGAATGATATGTTATCTTGAGGGTTTGTATACCTTAGATTATTGAAACAATATCATTATGAGTATTAAGTTTTTCAATTATTGATTCATGGTTAAATTTAAATATTTTATAATATTATTTTAACATGCAGTCTATGAATCATATGATAAATGAGTTAGATATATTTCTACATAGAATATATAAACTTAAAATCTTTTATAAATTTCAATAAAAGATTATATTAGTAATAAATCTAATTATTTATAATCTAATAAATTTATAATTGTATATGAATGAGCTCACCTGTATTTAATTTTGTAATTCTAAATTGAGTTTATTTAAGATTTAGGATTTGTTTAATAAACTAAAAAAATTAAGTGTCGAAAAATAAATATTAAAAAATTAAGTGCTTAATTTTATAAGTATTGAATTTATATTATAAAAATTATTTGATAAGTTATTGATAATTGAATGCTGAAGATAAATATATTATTTAATAATTATAAATGCTAAATATTAAAAAGTATATATTATATATATCTATTCTTATTATCATTGTATTACATATTATTTATAATAAATAAAGTTTCTAATAATATTTTATTTTTACTATAATTATTAATTATTATTTAAAAAAAATTCACAAGAAACATATCCATAATTAAATAATAAAATTCAAAAAAAGACAAATATATTTATAAAATAAACAAAAATTAATATAACTAGTTGATTTGTTATTGTTTTTTTTAAATTAATCATGAAAATTTGATGAGCTTGTGTAATTCTTCTTCTTGCTTATAATAGACCTTCATAATTATTTTGAGGTATCCTTGAATTATTATCATGCTCATTTTCATCCTGCTCTAAGAATGCATCTAAAATACATAATTTTTAGATATAATTATGTATAACTATGTAAGCAATAATAATATTTCTCTATACTTGAAAAGGATAAGGTGCTATCCTCTATAAAATTGGAAAATGAATTTTTAAAATACCAAAAGATTGTTCAATGACATTCCTCAATCTGACATATGCATAGTTGAATATTTCTTTTTTTGTATGAGGATAGATATTATTATGAAAATCAGACAATCAATATCATGCATTATGATAAGACACCATAAATCCTTGAATACGTGGATATGTAGTATCACAAAGATAATATTTATTTTCATAAAAAATTAATTTATAAATTATTTATGAATTTTTTAATTATAGCTGATAAGAGAATTATATTAATCTAGTGAAAGTATTGAAAATTATTTTTTAGATTATGCATAGTCTCTGATAATATTTTTGAGTTATGTGCTATGCTTTTTTATTCAGCCTAAATACATGTAAAAATCATATTAAAGTCACATATTACTAGAATATTTTGATAATATTCTCTCCCTCTTTTTTTCTTTTTATATAAGAGACTCGTTTGTCAGATGATATCATAATATTAATAAGTATTCCATAAAGTGTATTAATAGCACCCTATTAATTAAAATAAATATTAATATTATAATAATAATGACAACAAGAACAATAATAATAATAAACTTCTATTTTTTTTATCTTAAATATTTTTTTTAACCATTGATGGAGATGTTTTCCTATAATTTTAGTAATCGGGGTAGACACAATCATCTCTCTTCCAAAGAGAAGCATTGTTTCTAATATTTCATGAAAATAATAAAGTATGATTTAAGTTGAATGGTTGAATTTTCTTTTGGTAACATGATTTTTCACGTTGTGATTAAATGTCATAAAAATATTATCATTTTTTCTTTAACTTTGATGTAATGATTATCTTTCATTTATGTTAAATTTTTGAAATGCTCACAAAAACGTAAAAAAGCTTGCTTATTTATTCTTACAATTTTTAGACAATGTGTTGGTTATCATTTAAAATTTTTTGCACATATGCAAAATCATTTAGTGTTGAGTTGGTATCTGGTCTTTTTCTAAGTCATATTTTTCTAATAATCTTTTTGAATAGTATCACTATTATAATTTTCAATATTTTTCTTTGTTTTTCAGTTAATATTTTCTAATAATATTCAATATTTGTAAATATATCAATTAAAAATAATAAAAGTAAATACAATAATAAGCAAAATGAACAATAAAATATTATCATAAATATAATAAATGTCAATACAATCTAATGTGAAGACAATATAAAAATAACCCATAAAATATCACATAAATTACATTTGTATAAACCCCAACTACCTAAAAGAAAACTAAAGTAATCTTATTTTTTTTTTGCATTCAATCGAATCCAAGCAATTTTGATTATTTTTGGATTTTGTGAAAATATCATTCACTGTTTTTTGTTTGTTTTGTTTTCATAAAATATATTAGAAGTAACAATGTACAATGAGTCATTCATAGATAATGTTGTAATCTCATCAAATTTCTTATTATATTTTTATATATTAGGTCCATTTGATTGTTTCAATGTATAATAAATAGCTAGCAATTTTTAATTTAGATCTCTTTTATTATTATTTTTTTGGTACTTTTTTTTTTTTGACAAAGATATTTCTTTTGATGATGAAGGGCTTAGTAAAGATTCATGCTTTATATCTTTGTGTATATAAGAATTCTTTATAGTTGTTTAAGTACTTGATGAATATTTGTCAACACCATTTTTAGGCAACTCATGTCTAGATGGATCTCATGATTATTATCCTGTAGCTGTAATGCCATTAAAGAGTAATTTCATCTTATCTGCATATTATAATCCAGCATATTAAAATTGCTTTGCATTTATAATTTTATGCTAATCAAATTATTGTAATTAGTCAATAGTAGTATAATTTATTTTTTCAAAATATGAACTAAAAAAATGAGTTATACCTTGATATATTCTTTCCACTCTTCTGAAGTTCAGTCAACTGTATTAGTTACTGGATTATAACCATGACTAGACTTTCCTATTAAATTTGACTACACAATGTATTTTTGTTTTAAATAAATTTATTGGTTTTTCAATTACTTTTGAGTGAATTTAATATTTTTGCTCTCTTTAAAAGTTTTTGAAATTATATTTCAAAATATTTTTCTGGTCAAAACATAAATCTAAAAAATATTTAACTAGTATTGGGTCTTTCCAACTAGCTCTGCTAGTATAAAGAATAGTTATTTTGACATAAGATTATTTGAGATAATAAATTAATATTAAATATATAATTTATTTTGTTAGTTTATGTTGGCTAGTCTAAGGAAATCAAGAGTAAAATCATAACTAGGCTTTTTTGATATATAAGATTTCAAATATTAATAGAAATATATGTAATATCAAAAAGTCAACAATAATAGTACCTCATAAATACGAAAATACATGTAATCTTAAAGTACGTAAGAAAATGTTATTTTGAATATTTTTTCTTCAAGTAAATGAATAGACAATAAATTTCTATTTTTAATATCTCAAAACCAATAAATAATAAAACTCACATGAATACATAAAACATGTATTAGAAAATTCATATATTATTTTGTATTCCAACATACAAAACAATATATGATATAGAATAGTAAAAAACTAAAGAGACATGCATTAAATGCATAATCAACATAAACAAAGTGATTGCAAAGGAGGGACATAATTAAGAAACAAAAAGAATTAAATGAGAGTTTTGTTGAAAGTATAAACAAGAATTTGGTGGAAATTAAAGATATCTGAAATTCGAAACGAATCAAATGAGATATAGAATATAATCAAGCAATTCAGAATCTCGTAACATCTATGTATCTTAAAACAATTCTGGAATTTCTTTCAAATATAGTATACAATAAGAAAATCAGACCAATCGAGATTCATATGCTTTGCAAAGAACTAAATGCATGAATTGTAGTCTTCTAAGAATCGAGTTCTTTGTGAAGAATTTCATGAATAACTCGGAATCTTGTATCATCTAAAAATCTTCTTGAAAAATTAAAACTGCAAAATGTTAACCATCGAAAACCAAACCCCCCAAACACAGAATATAATTTTAAAAAATCAATCACAAAAAAAGCATGAATTCTCACTGCCAAATCGAGCCGACGAAACTCTCCAAATACACATATTAATCTGTGCACGAGTGCGAGACAACAAGTGTTTAAGAAAAAAAAACGAAAAAGAAACTAAAAAATAAAAGGACAAAATGATAACTTTAAAAAATATATTTTGTTGATATTTTCTATATTTAAATTTAAGTAGGCCTTTATTTACTTATTATTTTCAATAATTTTTCATGTAAAAATTTTTATTAAGAGTTCACTAAAATTTATTATCAAACATATTGAAAAATTAAAATTAGTAAACATTTTCATTTTCATTAGTTTATCAAACATGTTCTTAATATATCATATTTTTTAGTGTATTGTTTAACATATTTTTAAAGTGTATTGTCTCATTATTAATTTTATAATTATATATATTTTTATAGTATTTGTATCTAATTGAATTTTTTTATTTCTAATATTTTATCTTTTTTATTATATTAAAGTGAATTTAAATTATAAAAAAATATTTATTATATTTAAATTTTTTATTTGCATGGTGACTCTTATGAGATGGACTAGGTGATGTTGTGGCTAGTTAATTTAAATTATTAGAAATATAAAATTCATCATATTTTATTTGAGTGGATTTATTTAAAATATCACTATAAAATAAAGTTATAATCATTAGTTTAAATTAAAATTATAAAAGAAAAAAATTTAGTACAACAAATAAAAATAAAAATATCTGAATCTTGCTAAAAATGTGGCTTACTCACTGATACAATCTGCTGATTTAAAAAATACAATTAATGGTGATACATAATATCTTGTATATTAATGAAAATGTGGAAGTAGAATTTGAAATTTAAAAATTCTATTGAAAAATTTGAAAATGAGAGAAAATAAGAGATATTTGAATCAAAATATATTTAAATTTGTTATATTTATATATAATAGATATAGGTTAAACATATCTTTCAATTTTTTTTTTAAATTTTTATCATTTGATATAGTCCAATGATTGGATTTTATTTTTTTTTTTAAATTTTTATCATTTGATATAGTCCAATGATTGGATTTTATTTAACTATTACAATGTAATGGTTGACTCAACACAATGGCTAAAATTGTTGTCAATAAAACTGCAAGCTGGTTGGGGTTGGGACTGATTGTATTTCATGCTGCCCATCCCAAACCACCCACGACTCGATGTGGCATGGGACTCCAAATCATACATGTCTTGATCTCTTCTTTCAGGCTATGTGAGCAAGGGTCAAGGGATGCAACTTGAGTCGGGTTAATATGAGAAACCCAAACCAAACTTAGGAAAAATTAGTTTGGGTTGAAAAATTTAAATCTGAGATAGATTTTGGTTGAGTTCTAGCCTAAAGCTCGAGTAACCTAAAGATGATCGAACCCTAGAAAAAATAGCTTTTTTTTTTAATACACAAAGAAAAGACCAATAATCTTTTCGATGTGGGCTATTTTTTTCAAAAACACTATATTTATGGAGCACAATTTTTTGGACCACTATATTTTTGAAGCACTATTTTTTTTCTCAAATCGCATACTCCCATAAAAAAGTGATTCCAAAAAAATATATGCATAAAATATTTCAAATTTTGAATTAATAAATATGTATAAAAGAAGAGTAGATGACACCATATAACACATTTACCTGGATGGGACCACAAGGAGAATAATGAGGACACTAGAGATTGAAGCATACCACCATGGTGTAGGTCTCTAGGATCTCACATCTATAAATTACTACTTTATTAATTTTATAATTTTATTTTATTTAAATTTTAAAGAGATAATTAGTAAAATTTTTATGTATTATTTTTGTAAAATGAAGGCATTAATATCTCATAGTTAAAATTTTATATATTTTTAAGTAAAATGAACCATGCCATCATGATCTAGGTCCAAATTATGTTTCTGTAATTTATTAATTTTATAATTTTATATTATTAAAAATTCAAAGAGGTTAAGTAGTAATGTTTTTACATTTCATTCTTATAAAATTAACTGATTAATTTCTTATAATTTATTTGTTTATATTTTAAGTAAAAAATCAAAATTACATATATATTTTTTATTTTTTTATTATTGTAATGCTACTAAAGACTCAATCTGAGTTTAATAATTTTAATCCGGGTTGAGGATTTGGGCTGAAACTTAGATTGTTTTAATTTAGTGTATATTTTTTGAATTAGGGTTGGGTTAAGGCATGCTCTCAATATGATCTAACCTATTCAAGTTGCAACCCTGGTGTCAGCTTTTCACCACCCACAATGGAGGGCCATGCCATGCCAGTTCCGCCCCCTTGTGGGCTGTACTTTATGTGTTTTGGCTGTAAATCCGTTTGGCTTCTCTAAATAACTATTTGATATATAATTTGAAGGTTGTAAGTGCCTTGAGTTTTTGACATATTAATTATTTCACTTGAATTTTTTTTAATTTTAAAAACATCAAAAAATAGTGAAAGTGATCAATTGATTTAGAGATAAATCTACTCATGACAGCTGGGTGAGTAGCAAGCTATTGTATTTTTTTCAAGTTGGAAAGAGTTGAAAATTTCATGATTGCCTTAAACTAGATTGGGTTAGCTTTGATGCTTTTTGGGTAATGATGTGCACAAAGAATGTTTATGAATTGACTTCAATTATCACTTTTGGACATTCTTTTTTATCTTGTACTATCTCACCAACCTGAATGCTCATCATAAATCTTGCAAGTGACCCGATTAGCTTTTATTTTTCACTAGGATATCATCGCTGTACACCCTGTAGTTTTGTTTAATAATACCTGCAATGCTATGGTGTCCAACCACTAACAGGTGACTTGTATTTTTAAACCAAATAATCATGGATGAGAAAATCAGATTGGACAGGTTGGTTGGTCCAGTCTAGCCGTCAACCAATCATCGGACCGATGTGGTTCTGCTTCTGCCAATTGGGCCAATATCTCATTGAACACGGATCGAACCGGTAGAATTGGAGGTCGGACTGGTGGACCTGTAGAAATGCTAGAATCAGCTGATTTTTAGGGAACTGACCATCACTAAAAATGATTTTAGCATTAGTTGGGGGATTTGAACCCTTGTCCTAAGGGTTTGAAAATGGCCTAATTATTACCTGAGCTATTTGGTTCTTCTTTATATTGTTTGTAACTTTGTATATAATTTTTTTAAATTATATTCTTATTAAAATAATATTATAATAATTTAATTAATATTAATTATTTTATTTTATATTTTTTTAAATTATTTTCTAAAGTATACAAATTATTATTATAATATTGTATGTAATTTTTTATATAATTATATGCTAATTAAATAAAAAATCTAAATATTTAAAAGTATATATTTTTTTATTATTGTATATATTAAATTAAATAAATTCTATTTCAATTATACCTACAAAATAATTTAATATATATTTTATTTATTTATAATTTTTTTAAATTTTTAAGTATTTTCATAATTTTGAAAATTTTTTAATTTTGTTGTTGATATTTTATTAATATTTATGATATATTAATAAAATTAAAGTATTATATATTTGTATTTATCAATGTTCTTGTTTGTATATATGTGTGTTTAATTTTTTAATTTTTTTTATTTAATTTTAATGATATATAAAATATTTTTATTTTGTTATTAGTTTCATAATGTTTTAATAGTGATCCTATTGTTGACTCGATCAGTGCGTTGTGAACCATTAACTTTTCTGGTTTAGTCATCTGTATATATTTCATAACATTATAAATAACATAATTTTGTGGTCTTGGAGTCCATGAGAAATCATGTTTCTCATCCTTTCTAAATTTGATTGGTTCGTCATAATTTGGTAGTTGTTGAAGAATGTGTCCAAAAAGGAAAACAAAGCGTGATTAGCCATATTGTCAACAATATGATCTATTTGATTTAGTAGGAAATTCTCTCCATGGTGGGTGTCGTTCATATTTGTATATTCAATGCATATCATCTATTTTTAGGGATTATGTTGATATTTGATAGGTAATTGGAGTATTTATTCTTGGATGAATCTCACATTAATAATACTATATTTTGTTTGATGATTTTAGTAAGGAGTATGATGAGATTTTAGGAGACCATTTATAGGTCTATCCATTACATATTTGAGTGCCGCCAAGGTAACATATCTGTATTTTCTATGACATGTTTTACTCGGCCCTTCTCTTGTTATTTGAATGCATTGACATATGTGAACTTGTCAGGTTTATCTAGATTCAGTTCTTCGAACATATTCGTGTCCAACAGATCTTACACTTCTGCTTGTTATTGAATAATTTTGCCTTTATCATGGGCATTCATTGTGGCCAAGTACTCATTAACAATTGATGATGGCATGGATCTAATTGACTACAATAAAAATCAGCTTCTTGCTTGCTAGTTAGGTAGGTGACTATTTGGAATTGCTAGTACATTCAGAGGATGACTTTCGTAGTGTGTAGCCACATACTCTCTCTTTCATGATATCATAGGGACATAAGCTCTTGATAATGAGAAATTGTATTTGTTGTGTGTTTGTGATTGTCTTTACTTAGAATAGAGAGCTTTTTCTAAGGTTATAGTATTGATTTTGTTGAATTTTAAACTTCCAATGCTTAGGCGACATCTCCTTGCTTTAGAAACAATGACTCAGGAAACCACTCTACAAACTAAAATTTCATCTATAAGTCCATAAATGGCATCCATACCATTGATGTCTACATGTTGCCTGGTCTGACAAAAGCTCATAATGGTGCTTATTAGATTTGTTTTCTTGCCTTCTAGTAATATATAGAGAAATGATACTTTGTTTCTATTGCTCCAAGAGTAAGTATTGAGTGTTAAAAATATCAAATATCCTAAATCTAGTCTATGAAGGCTGGTGAAAATCACCCTACATAGAAATTGATCATTTTCAATGTTCAGAATAATAATTTGATTGGAGTGTAACACATGCTTATATATATTACAATAATTGAGTGATGTGACAATATTTAATGGGTTGGTTGTGCTAAAATTGAGTATTGCTTTGATGTTTCTTCATGTTAGATTGCTAGAGGTGGGGTCAGAGATGCTTGTGATGTTTTTGATGGATGAAGTCCTCCATTTGTCCTCTTTCAGTATTTTCTATGTGCGTCACTCTCGATGTTACTTATACAGTCAAACATTGATTATTTTTATTAGAATCTTATCTAAGATTGGACTTGATAATGAAGGAGTGGCAAGGGAACTGTCAAAGAACAACTCATTGTCCTTGGAGTGTCATCATCCTTCCTAGTTTCATGTGTTTTTGCTTTTTTCGTGAGTGAGATACTTAGACACTTATAATTCTTATGATGATATCTATGATAATCATGTGTTACTCTGGCCCGGGCTCATAGTTCATCCTACATGTGCTCAATGTTCTAAGAGATTTTATGTTTTTTTTTGTTTTTTTTTATATTCTTTGTTGTTATGCTGAGAGATCATTCTTCGTGGATGTGTTTAGCCATTCATTTGGTATACTTGTGGTTACTAGAAATCATATCATCCTGAATCAAATGCGAAATAATTTGAATGAGAACTACTATGTTAGAGTTGTTGGCTTGCATTATAGTTTCCTATAATGTTGACTTTTTGCTCATCACATTATAAAAAAATTTCTGCAAAAAAGAAATGCTTTGATTGAGTCAGCTAACTATAGTCACAGAATTTAAAATCTTTTGATCACCGTCTTCTAATCATTTTATAATTTACCTTGTCATCAGTAGTTTGTCAAATTTTATGACGTAATAGTGATTTGGATCACTTTGCCTGACATGAACTTGGGTCATGACTTACATGATTAAGTGGTATATCTGTTTTCCATAATTAATTGTCTTATATTATCCAAGGAATATGTCGTGGAAATACCCAAATTAGTGATTATTTGCGTTTGGATGGTTGTATTTGATTAAGGTAATTGTTTTAGATCATAAGTTAAGTGTTCCTTCAATAGAATGAGCGTCCTGTAATTATAATAAATACCCTTTGTCTGTGGTAAGTGTTTAATCTAATTGGAGTTTATAGTTATTCCAAGCTGCGTAATATATAGCCAATAATTAAGACTACAACTTTTAGAGTTTTTAAAAACTTTTCAGTCATAGTAATATCTTTCTAATCGTAAATCTGATGGGAGTTTGTTATATATATTATGTTTGGGTGTGGGTCAACAAAGTTGTTTGATGTTTGTTTTTGAAAAATTGTGATTATTTTTTAAAAACTATGGTTAGAAATAGCCTATTAATTGTTTGTATTTTATGTAATATGGTGGGTGTTCATTATCTAAAAATTTGAAATAGTTTGTCAGCCCAAACTAACATGTGTTTTAGTTGTAGCAAAATAAAAAACAATGATGGTTTTGTAAAAATTCAACGCACAAATCTATAAGATTCCGAATAGAAAAATTCAAATATAAGTAGATATATAATAGAATCTCTTATATAACCGGCTAATTGGATAAGGGCATCATCATAAATGGTGATTTTATTCATAATACAACAACAAAAAAAATAAAAAAAATAATAAGTCGTGAACTAAAATAATTATACTTTTCTTAAATTAGTGTGTAAATATTCATAATATTAAGTTTGAAGAAAAAAAAATAAGTTGAGATATTTTTATGGTCTTCAAAAAAGTTTTAGTTGGCTGATCTGCAATATGAATATATTAATAACTGTCATATCATGAATCGTATATATAAAAAAGAAATAATTTATTTTTATGTATTTTATCTGCTTGTGAAATGATTAATTAGATATTATATATCTAGTCATCTGATTGTTATACTTGATAATAGTGGAAAAAGAAATTTAGTCTCCAATCTTCTTAGATAAGTGTTTGATCTAAAATATCTTATATGTGATTGGTGCTATTACATTAATTATTTTTGCATTGAATATCAAAATAATTGATTATCTTTTATCTTTATTGGAGATAATATTATTTATAAGTAAAATATATAAACTAGTATTTGTTCTTCTCTTAGCACAAGATGTTTAATTTAAATTTAAATATTCATCCAACTATAAGTATTTGTGATTGTCAAATAAATTTTCATGCATGAGATCTTTTTTCATATCTCATTATGTGAAAAATTATGACTACATAAATATGTCATACAAAATTTAGAAAATAATTATCTATACTGATTGCATAAGATATATCTTTGATGATAGTCTTATAATTATTATTTTATTGATTTTTTTGAAAGTAGTAGAGTTAATTATAAGAGTTATTTGAGATAAGAAATAAATATCTTGGTAAAATAGAGTATTTATTTGAGTATCACTCAAGAAATTAATATCTATGAGAGTATCAACTATATAGATATTTTGTGATAACATAATATTTCTTATGGAATAAACTCTCTCTATCCCAAGAATGTATTTAAGTATCTCAAGGTTTTTTATTTTGAATTAGAATTGAATGTTTTCATTGAATAGGATAATTCTAAACTCATTGTTCTAGTGATAAGAATATCAACATACATAATAAGAAAATTCAGCTTGTCACTCATTTATTTCAGTCAAAAGTTGTGACTGTCTATAAATATTTTACAAATCAATATAAGTGGCAAATGGGTTGGTTACCCCCACATGACCTATAGCCAAATCCATGAAAAATAGTTTAGGCACGACTTGACACTGCCTAACTCATGCCAGAAATAGGTGTGTGACTTCTTGCTAGGTTCAATTCATGTCATGCCGAGTCAAGGCTAGTTGCCAGCCCAGCTCCATGCTATTTTGGCATGAGCACAGGCCAGCATGGGTTAGACCCAGGCTAGCCTAGGTTTTAATAATGTCGGGTTTGCACCTGGCTCAATTCATTGTGTTGTTAATGGGTCACTGGGCCATGTCAACTGCTCTCTTTAATTGTTGGCCATGCATGGTGGCATGAGACATATCTACAAACCAAGCACTTTGTAATTGTTTGACATCATATCAAATTTTTTGTAATTTATAAATTTAATATGACTACACAATTCAAAATCTACATGACTGTTTCATATATATCTCATTTTCAAGATCATCTTGAAGAAATATATATTTATGTTTAGTTAATATATTAACTCCGTGAGAAAATACCAATGATATATGTATATGTACGTAGACTTTCTTGGTCATTGGAGAGGATATCATGATAATTCATACTAAACTTCTAACTGATTTATTTGCAGCAAATACTCACTTGCAATAAATAACATGCATTTCTAAAGATTGAAGTACTGGTTCTTAAATTTTATTAGAGTAGATAATATCTATTTCTTTGAATATGATATCATGTCAACTTGAATGAGATAATATTTTAAAATGAGATCTTAGTATCTAAATATCAATATCATCAAAATAAGTAGTAAAATTGTTCAAAAAAGGGGAATGTGTGAATATGAAAATATCTTGCAAAATATGGTGCCATGTATAATTTATTTATTTGTTTTGGAAAGTGTTTATAAGAAAAAAATTAAAAGATTTGAGTGTAGGATAATTTTGATTTTTTGAGATATTCTTTTTTGTTTTGAATATATTATGTTTTTTTGTTCATTCTTATATACTTTAAATCTTAGGTGGTTAAAGCTTCCAACTTTTGATTCATCCTAGGCAAGAATTATGGTAAACTCGTAGATTATTAGATCAATTGTCTTCAAAAAAATTTTTTTGATGAAAAATTCAATTATTTTTAAAATTATTATGTTTTGTACTTGTTGGTACATATAGTGATTTTATATGAATATTATTGTAACATGTATCAATAAGTTCAAATATGGATTATGAATAATTTTCTAAACTGGAGGCCCAAGTTGACTATGTTAAATAATGAAAAGTAGTATGTTCATATGTATCTTATAGTCATTTATGCTTTTTAGACTTGATAAAAATGAGTCTTGCTCATAAAATGATAATGTCTTAACTCACTAATACTTTTTATAAAATTTTGATAAAAAATGCTTGTATCTTTTTCAAGTATTAGAATAACCAATTAAGACACATATCAAATCCTAGGGTGCCATCTTATTCTAACTCAGGGAGAGATGTCAAACAAATAAGTATTTTTAAAAATCTATGAAAAAGATTACATAATCTTTTTATAGGATAATAGATTTGAAAGGACACACGGAGAGAAATAATTAAAGAAGACATTTAATTGATGAAGTTATTAATGTTTAACATTGTATTTCTCATTAAATACTTAGTGGCTATCCTTTCAAAGAGAATTGTCCGAGTTATTTTAATTAAATATGTATTCATTTTTTTTTGTAATATCATCACGTGCGAGTGTAACCACATAGGAAATATAATTAATATTATAATTATCCAACATATATTTTAATGTGTTGTTATTCTAAATTTTGTAATGTTTTTATTAAAATGATTTTGTATTTTTTAGGAAATAACTAAAAAATAAAAAAAATTATTATTTAAAACCAAAAAGAACCAACTTATTAAAAATATACAATTACCAATAAATATGATAAAATAATAAAATATTTGAATGTGTCTTGGGTATATTCTTTGCTAGGTCTTTATATATTAGAGTGTATTAGATTAAATGTTTTTATGTTCACACAAGTTTTGAGGGTAGGATAGTATATTTCAACCATACTTTTCTAACACTCATCGTACACTTTATCAAAGAGACATTTAATACTAGGATTCAAGATTATAAATTTGGCTAGTAATGTGTGATCAAGTTGAGAATTAATTAATAGTGAATCTACAACATTCAAATATATAATGAGATATTTTTCCATAGAAGTAAGAACATGTTGGCAACATTTCTTAATCCAAAAAAAACTATCTCTATTTTTTAATTTTGTAAATAAATTTCAGCTAAATAGAGAATAAAATTATCTTTGAATTACTTAGAAAGACAACTTATAGAAAAAAGAATAATTGAGTAATAATAAATAAACATCATACGTGAAATAGTATGTAAAAATAGAATGATTATCTATAAAGTGACTGATGACTTAGAGGTGTTGAATGGACTATGTGCGTTGGCATGACTTATTGTTTTAGGTTCAAGTGTGCTGTAGAGGTGTAACCGGACGAGCCGGCCCAAGCCGGCATGAGGCATGGCACGATTTGGTCCTGCCTGGGCTAGCTCGGCCCGGGAATTTCCCATGCCCGGGCTCATGCCGTGCCTGACCATGGCACAAATCGTGCCAAATCGTGTCGAGGCCATCCGGGCCTCGTGCCGTGCCTGACTCGGCACGGTTCCGTGGCTCGTGGCAAGGCATGAGACACCGAGATCTACAGCACCCGCACCGCCAGTGCCATACGAATCGGGAAAACACGTGGGCATGTGTCCGAATCCACTCTGACCTGGCCCGCGGTCTCTCCCGAATCCCCCCCCCCTCAACGATTAAAAAAAATAAAATAAATTTGAATATTAGTTGTTGGATTTTGACTCCAACGCCTAGGAGTCAGAATTCGATGGCCATCATAATTCTGCCCCCTAAATATCAATAAAAAATTAAAAAAAACATAAAAATTACTTTTTTTAAAAAAAAGTACATTCCTTTAATCTATAAAAAATTTCCACCTCTCTATAAATTTTATGATTTTCATAAATATTTATTCTCATACTCTCAAATTTCTCTTGGGGCTATTGATCTTCTCTCTCTTGAGACTTGAGCTTTTATCACCTGGCTCAGTTTTTCGAGACTCATAACTCGGGTTTGAACATTTGAATTGGATAGTGGTGCACCGTACATGTGATCAATCTCACTGCTTTACGAGTATTTTAATTTTTATTTAGTATTGAACTATAACTTTTAACTTAAAAATAATTATTTAAAAAAATTAAGTAATTTTGTTTACTTTCTCTCTCTCTCCTAGTCTCTCTCTAATATGAATATCTAAAATCTATCATCTAGGCTCTATCTCATGTTTAACAAAAACCCAAAAAAATGACTAATATTAATTAAAATTAATTAAATTTAGAAAATGAAAATCTTACACAGAAGTCTGAGGCTAATGAAAGTTTGGTTTCTCCAATCATATTAATCTAAACATCTAAAAAATAAAAAACTAGGAGGACTTCTGTAATTTGGACTCATTTTAATATAATAAAACAAAAAAAATATTAGGGGTGAGGAAGAAGAAATGACAGCGTAAATATTGTATGAAAAATTTTACATGTAAGAATTCGTTTGGGACTGGACACCTTAAGAGGTATGCCAAATTATGCACCAAAAAATATGGTACATTAGATCTTAGGCAAACCCAACTTAGTACTATATTTTTTGAGATTAAATCGAGTTCAGTCTCAAAGTTTACTCTCTTCATATATCGTAGTGAGTTAAGTAGGGAAGACATGACCAAATTTATCACATTGATTGCTCTTCCGATCAGATTTTCAGTAGATCCAAGGGTAGTGAGCATTATGCAGACATATTTTTAGCATGCCTTATCGTAGGATTTCTAGGTCCATATCTAGGAATGATATACTAAAATTTTATAAGTTAGAAAAATAAAAAATAATTAATTAATTTATGGCATATAGTGGAGTGGTGTTCATGACGTCTGATATTTGGACAAGTCACAATGAATCATCTTATGCATGTCTCACCGGTCACTATGTAGATTCTAAAGAGACAATAAATAAAAAAATTTTAGGTTAATCTGAGATTCTTCATCTTCCTGATGACCCGGTCATTTTTGAGCGTATGATAAAAATCTTTATAGAATATAAAATTTAAAATAAAATTATTAGTATCATATTCGATAAAGTATCTAATAATGAAGTAGTTATTAACATGTTTGTTAGGAATATTAGAGACGTATCATTATGAGAGATTTTTAATGTTAGATACATGTGTCACGTAATTAATATGATTGTACAAGTGAGTGTGAAAGTGTGTTCCCCCACGTTGGATAATATACGTAATGTACTAAAATATATTCGCACTCCTCACACATAATAGAAGTTTGGTAGTCTCTGTTTGTCTGTAAATATTAAAAAGATATTCCAATCGAATGTGAGATATTGTTGGAATTACACGTGCATGATGTTGGAGTCATGTGTTGAATATGGACACGTGATATCTGACTACGTCAATAGTAAGAGTGATGAATTTATTATTGACGACACTGACTGGACATCAGGAATTTCATCTATGAAATTTTTAAAGATTTTTCATGGCATGACGAACATGTGTTCATCGGTTTATACTCCTACGACTTGCATTGTATTCAGGTGCATATGCAATATTATTTACATGTTTAGGAAATATCGAGCTGACCCAACACTTAGTCATATGGATGCAGAAATGAAAATCAAGTACTTAAAGTACCGGTCCACCATTTATCTCTTTATTTTCTCGCTGTATGGATGGACCATAGGGTTAAGGTGGAAGGGGTAGATAACATCTTGACTTAAATTTTCTTGTGCATGAATTTGGAAGATTCATCTGAAGGGTTCATTCACGAGAAGTTGACCGACATGTTCACATACTACGATACTTGGTATGGCGGTAGTAGTAATGAGACTGTGATTATGGACATGGATACCTTCTTCGGAGATAATGATTTTTTCATTCAGTTAGCGAAGGAGAAATGATAAAGTGGACCGTCACATAGGAGCGAGCTTTCTCGGTACTTAGATATTGATTACTGCTCATTCTTATCACATTATGATACTAAAATCTTGATATATTACAGTGGTGAAAATCATATGAGTCCACATTTTCCATGACATCTAGGATGACACGAGATTTATTGACTTCTTCGGTGTCGAGCATAGTTTTGAAGTTTGTTTTTTCTGTTATAGTGAATATTATTTTGGATAGGAGATCGAGATTACGTTTAAAAATATTGTTGAGATCTTGGTCTGTTTGAAGGATTAAGAGGATTTGAGGTTTAGCATTCAGGTTCGTGTTGGTGCTGGGATAGAGATTGCATCCGCTGCGAAAGCGGAGGAGTTGATTGCTGATCCTGATGGTTCATATGATAGTCATTTTGATGTTGTGATTGATGATGATCATGATATGCCGATTGATGATTGACGTGGTTGCTGGTTGCCCCTGCCCTTTGCCTGATGCCAGTTGCAAATGCCACGCCACGCCACGCCATATGTTATTTGTCATTGTCACTTGATTTTGATTTTTGATTTCTCACAGTCACGGACATAGTTGATGATTTGTGTTATTCTTGATTCTGATTTTTGATTTAGATGTTTTGTTTTGTATTGATTGTATATTTTTTATTTACGTTATGTTGTATTTGCTTTGGTTCGGTATCAATTGGCCGATTGGACATTTGATTTGCTTTTGTTTTTGTGACTTTGTATTTTTTTAATGAAATTTTTTGTTTAATTTATTTTTGTGTTTAAATTTTTCATTAAAAATTCTATAATTTAATTCTAATAAATTATATTCTAAATTTATTAAAAAATAATAAAAAAAATTTAAACTTTATTAATATTGTATATTCAATAATTTTCAAGTTACAAATTTAAAATTTTAAATATTATCTATATATAATATATATTTTATAAATAGTTTAATACAAAAATTAAATTTTTAAAAAATGTAATATTTTTATTTTTTTTAAATAGACCCGTACGAGCCTAACTCAGCACGGTACATTTACAGCCGAGCCGGTGGGCCTTGCCGGGCATGACTCGAATAAATCGTGCTGGGCAAGGCACTGCATGGTATAGTATATGTGCCTGGCCCGGCCCGAAAGCACGGTTGTGCTCATAAAAAATTGGCCGGGCCGGGCCGGGCCGGCACTTTCATTTTGACACCTCTAGTGTGCTGTTGTGCTGTGTGTGCCAACATGGTTCCAAAAAATGGTATCTCAGCTTGACCCATTTTTTCGTTGGCTGCCCGGGTCATATTGAATCATGTTAGGTTGGGTTGAGTTATGCCAACCCCCAACATGGTCGAACACCATGCACGGCTCAAACCCATGCTACCTTGGGTTTGGTCTTGGCTAGTCGGGCAGAAATTGACCCACATTCGATGACAATGCAGTGTCGTGCTGTGACATCTTTTGCGGCACACTCCAGAATTTATGGCTCGACATGGCACTTTCTATGCCATCTGGCTAGCATGATACTATTTCAGGCACGGTTCTAGTTGTGCCAAGCCATACCTCTTGCTTGTTTTTGTGGGCTGTACCATGTTGTATTGTGGGATGCCAACCCATTTGGACACCTCTATGCTGGCTTATGAGATTTGTATGAAATAGGAAGATAAGGATGGGTCAGAAAATTCGAAACTAGGAAATATTTCATGTTGTCTTAGTGAGATTGCTGTGTTTTATTCGCTAATAAGTGTCCATATGAAAAAATTTTATGAGGATTATTGAATGACTTTATTAGTAAGTATGTATCTTTTAATAATTTGCAATGCTCTTGTTATAATCTTTGAAAATAAGTGCCAACACTTTTCTCTGGTGTTTTCCAACTTCTTGCAGTGTCTACTTAGAATTGAGGCTCTCATATCTTGTATCTAGTGAACTATTTGGTGATATAACTTTGATTTGGTGAAATTTTTTTTATGTGATTAAATGTATGGTACACTCTAGAATGAGCCCACTAACCAAAAACACTGCACCCGTTGGGCACCACACAACATGCACTATGCACCATGATACACCCGTGGTGTACCATGCTGCATCCATTGGCCATTGTGCATAATGCTGCACCTACAGCCCATTTTTTTACACATGTTGCATACTCAATTACACACTACATCCACACACTTGTTGCATCTTTCAACGATATTAATAATGCATTGGTGGATCTGTGATATATGTGCATGGCCATGCATTTGATTTTGTGTACATAAGTACGCACATGGGTCCTGTTACACTTGTGTATGTGTGCATTGTGTTGTTATAATTTGTTTCTTCTTTATGAAACCCTAGTTTTTTATTTTTTTACGAGGATTTGGCTCTTATACAAAGCAAAAAATCAAGCATAAAATTTGTTGTAGTTTGTTATCTATTTTACTTTTTAATTATTGTTGAGAGTGCCTAGTATATGGGCTGTGCTCATCTACTAGTCCATTATATATTGACACACTTGTATATGTCATGTTTATTATAGAGTTTTGAGATTGCATATTATATTTTTACTTGAATTTTGACATGATATCAGAGCTAAAATTTAATTGGAGTACTAACCATTGGATTTTTTGAGAGAGAGAGTACATGTACTATACTAGCATTTGACACCTAGTAGTGCGTGCAAAAATTCAAATACATGCATAATATCTCGATGAGGGAGGAATTGATAGTTGCCATGGGGTGTGTGGTGCTGAAATTGTAGATGTGCTGTGTAAGTACTATGGTTTTGGTTTTGTGTGTGGTAGTATATTGTTTTGGGCAACCCTGTGGGTGAAAAGGCACTATTGACTACATGGAAACTTGGGTTTTGGGGGTGGCAGAATTGTCATGTTCCCTAAATTAGCATTTTGGTCTTGGTGTATATTTTTCATTTTGTGTGGTTTTCTCTTAGATTACTTTTTAATCGAGTAAGAAGCGAGTGAACATTTTGCTTATTGTTCATTGAAATCTTGGAAACTTGAACTATTCATAGTGGACAATTGAAGCCAGGACATGGTTTTTTGATCAGAAAATATTGAACAATCTTGACCAATGAACTACAAATGATGACATGGAGAAGTGGCTATAAGTAGATTTGTATTTTTGTTGTTGCCATGTGATCATTCAACAAAATTAAGTTGATTTTAATTTTTCCATTTTGCATGATATGCAAGATACAATGAGTCATTTGTAATATCATTTTATTTGTCTAAAATGATATATATATGTGTGTGTGTGTATATATATATATAATATTTTTTTAGTTTCTTGTTTTGAGATTGTAGAATATCAAAGTTTTTGGAGGTTTTTCTAGCTGATGTTGAGGCGACAAAGAGTGAGATAATTAGAGAGATTTCTGAGCATGATATTCATGTATTTATTACTTCTTGAGTTTTCAAAGTTTAGCAATTAGTTTTTGATGATAGTGAGTTTTCCATCAGATCAGAGTTGTATTATTGTGAAGTTAGATTTATATGTGATGAGACATTTCGCAATGCAATTGCTAGTAGTCAATTTTTGATGATATGGGGTACTACCGTACTAGTCTCATCCGAGGCAAAGATAAAAGAATCATTGTTTAGTGCACACATTATAAGAGAATGAGACATACTAGAGATGGTTGTTGGGAGTTGTTTTAAGAGAGGAGTCGAGAGCACTATAGATAACTGAGTGATTATTAGATTAATCAAAGGGTTATCACCAAGTTTTCTCACTATAATCAATGTTGAAGGGTGATATTTGAGATTTCTCTCTAGTGGGGAAGCTACATGTTTTTCCTAATCTCTAGTTATATAGTTTTCGTGACTCATTTTTTTATTTCATATTTTTGAATTGTTTACTTAGAAGCTAATACCCATATTGTAGGTGATCAATTTCTTTTTATTATATTTTGCATGTTCATTAAATATCATGATTACTAATGATAAATTTTCAAAAGTAATTGAATATAATAATATTCAGTTTAACTCTTTATTTTTTATTATTTTGTGTTTTTTTAAGTTATTTTTTTGTAAATTAATTATCATTTTATTTTTTTATTCTTCAAATGTTTGTATGATTGGAAAATTATGATGAAGATTTATTTTTGGATTGAGCAGATTAAACTATATGTCTATTCTTCTACGATAAGATCTTTTGTTTGATGTTTGAATTTATTAGTTTTTTTGCTTGTATATTCTAAACTTATTATTGGTTAAGTTAAAAATATTTTATTCATGTTTTTAAGATATTTGTACTATAGAGTATGAGATATGTTAGTTAGAAAATTATATCATAATTTTTATCTTGCTTGGCATACTAACAAGAGTAAAAATTTATTATATGTGATATACTCGGACATATGAGGATTTTGTAAAGATATGGTCTGAAAGGATTTTTAATATTTGATTATTTTTATTAATTATTTATTATTGTTCATGATTTATATGAATATATATTTTTTAATATTAGAACATAGTTTTTTAGTTATTTTATAAAGTAAAAAAATTTGATAAAAATATTTTGAAAATAATAAATAATAATACAATTAGAATATATGTCATCGTTTAGCCTTTTTCACATAGCTATTGAACATATTTATTTTGTTCATGATCTATTTAAAAGATAGGACAAGATGATGTCTAAGAATTTGAGATTTATATTTTTTGGATGTTCATGTACCATAAAAATAAAATAGTATAAATAATTTTTATTAGTCTGGTAGATTGTTTGTGATTATTAATATTTTTTTTTTTGAGAAAGACTTATTTTTAAATAGTCTAAGAAAAGACTGAAAAGTGAGAGTCAAAGGGATACCATTAGTCTCATGATATTTCATTATGCTTTTATAGTCCCACATGATTTTTTAACTAGGTTAAAGAGTTACATGTTATTTATATTCAAACTTGTTGGGCTATATTATAATGTTATTTTTATGAAGTCATTGTTATGTACTAATAAGTACAGATTATATTGATTATATCCAAAGTGAAGTTTTACTAGGAGAGAACTTTTTTAGGTTCAGATCCACAATAGTTTTAGAGTCTCCTCAAGTTTAGGCTCATAATGAGATGGGGGCTAAGAGACTGGACCTCAACAATATAGTTATGTAACATATGAGTTATATTCAATATATGATCTCATATGTTTTATGTTACATATGTTTTTTTTAATTATTTTTTTTGATAATACTAAGATACTCAAATTTTATTTTGAGGTATTATCTTATTTATGATGATGCATATCATGGTACAAGATCACTATCAGTGTCTTATATTTGAAGGATATATCAGTTTGAGATTCATTATATATTTCTTCATGGTATCTTTGAAGAATAATTGTATATAGAGCAGCCACTTTGAGCAGTACAATTCGACATATTTTATAGATTATGAAAAATATTGTATAATTTTAAGTAGTCATCGTGAGCCTCTTTTGTGAGATTTTCAAAGTCGATACTTCATTTGGTTTACTTATGTGCATTACAAAATTTTTTTTTGTTTTTTCAGAAAAGTTCTGATGATAAAATAATTTGGATTATAATGTTAGTGGATGATCTTCTGGTTATAGAATATTACAAGTTAGGAATCAATCAACTCATGAGTGTTTTCAGTCGCATGAGAGAGGTTGTTTTATCATAAAGGAGGTATATAATTAATATTTTCATAAAAGTTATTCTTTTGTGTTTTTGTTCATAAATATATTCTTTGATCCAAGTATACATTTTTCTTCTGATATAATTATTTTAGTTGACTTTGATATTTATAGGTAAATCATAAGAAAAATTAATTATTTGATTATTACCAAATTATATATGATTTATACTGTGAATATAATTAGTTATTTCTAGATTATCTTCGAAATGTTTTTACAAAAGTAATTATTCCCAAGTTATGTTAAGTGAAGAAGTATATAGTATCTGAATTCTCTTTCGTTGATCACCAATACTTGTAGTTAGTCATATATGAGATATTTATCAAAATTTTTTATATTTTCCTTGAATATAATTGTCTTTTAAAAAAACAAGTAGCACCTCATTATTTTGAATGTATGACAGATTCAAAGAATAGAGAGTGATATTATAGTCATATATGAGATATTGTGAATTCAACACTTATTCTAGGAGATCGAGTATTTATTTTATTTTCATACTATTCTTTTATATTTTAATAAAACAATAAAACATATAACTTTTAATTTAGTGTTTGATTAGTGGATGATGCACCTTGAGGTGAATTAATTTTTTCTCTAGAAGAAGATGTTTGATGAGATCATAACTATGACTTATATTCATATATCAGAGCAACTAACAACCATTTTTATGGTCTCGAAGAGATCATAACTTATTTTTTCTTTTCTAAGTTTAATATTATGATGTTTAATGTAATAACTTGAGGGGGTGGTGCAATTTGTTATATTTATGTATGTGTGTGTTTTTTTTTATTTTTGATGTGAACATCTAGCATATGTACTGCCACACTCTATTGGCCTATTATATAAGGTCACACTTATATGTTTTTATTTTATTGAATTTTAATCTTTCATATTTCATATTTTGATTGCATTTTAACAAAATTCAACATTGAAAAATTCATATGGAAATAAATGTGCATGAGAAGTCATTGTATAATGGACTAATTGGATTGTAGCAGTTCACAAATTAGTTGTTCTCATCCACAATTCAACAAATGAAAAAAAAGAAAAAAGAAAAATCAAGCTGTAAATTATAACTGTATCAGGTTCTAAACTTAATTTTCATTATTTTACTAAACTGGTACAGTACAGTGTTGTCAAACCCGCACCAAGCCACCATCATTTTGATCATACTGATAGTTCATTCAGTCGTCAATACCATGATTATGTACTTTGAAAAAGCAACTTACACTATTGGCTAACCAATATATTTTCATTATTTTGTATAGTTAATTTGGCTTGTTTATGTAATTTGCTATTTTAGTTATGAATGCTGAATGCAACATGACACGTCATTTGACTTAGAACAAAATCAAAATGCAATTTTTTCTTAAACCAGAAGCTGAAATGTCTGTCATTGTGTAAATCTTGGCGAACATCAGTGCTCACAGCTGATATTTGATAAAATCAAGATGAAACTGATGTGAATTTATTTGTGTTGATATCTTGAAAGAGAAATGATTATTATATTTGACATACTATTTTCAACAAGTGGATTTTTGATCTCTCATTTTGAAATTTGATTTGGGCAGGGCCATGATGGTCCCATTATGGGTATGGCTTGTCATGCTTCTGGAGGTTTATTGGCAACTGCAGGATCTGATAGGAAAGTTCTTGTTTGGGATGTAGATGGTGGCTTCTGCACTCATCATTTCAGAGGACATGAAGGAGTTGTGTCAAGTGTTATATTCCACCCGGATACGATGAAGTCCCTTGTAGGTTTTATGTTGACTTTTGTGTTATCATGCTCAACAATGTCTATTTTTTCTTCTTGCTTTTTTATTTTTTTATTTATCTTAGTTTCTCACAAAAATCTTTGAGCCACATCCATCTCTAACATATAGCTATTACATATATCATATCCTATTGGAACAATTGCATAATAATGAAGAATGTTAATTGTAATTGTGGATGAACACTTTGTTATCGGAAATTTTATTGACTCGTAGTCTATATGAAAATAGTCTATACATTATTAAATTTTGTATTACTTACTATAATGGCGAGTTTAATTTGTTCTTTTATATCCTATTGGAACCTTACAACATAACTTGACAAATCTTAGTTATATCTAGCAATGAGATTATAATGAGGAATCATGGGGGGTTAGAAAAATTTCAAAGCCACAAATATGTTAAGTAAAATAAGAAAAAATGACATCATTTTGAATTTACATGTAAGTGCAAAAAATATGTAAATACATGAATGATAAGATTGTTTTTTAAAATTTTAAGCATATACTAATGTATAGTCAAAAAGAATAATAAATATAAAAATATTATGTTATAATTCTAATATCTTATTCAAGTTGGTATGTATTTATATATTATGACTTGGTGTAATGAGAAGTGTTTTAGTTCAAAAGTGATAAGTGTCAGGTTTGAGATTTATTTGACATGATCTACTCATTTAGTTCAAAAGTTCAAAAGGAATAATTTTCATATTTGAGATTTGTTTTACATGGTCTTCTCGATTTATTGAGGTTAAGACTTGTCAAAATATTTTCTTTCTTAGATCTCTAGTTAGGCATATTGACTGTGACTATATATATAATTATATGTATATATATATATTATCATCTATATCTAACTTGAAAGCAAGAAAAAAATTTTGTGATCCTCTTAATATATTTGTGAAGTTATATGAAAAAAGTATGAATAATTGTAATTAATTTATCATTATGTTATGTTTAAATGATCATCAATTTATATATGTTTCATATGTTCATGGACAATTAGATTATATGTTGCTTGACTACCTAGTTGTAGAATAAAGATTAGTGAGATCTAAAATTTAAAAATTAATATTTCAAAGTATTTAATTCAAAAAAATTGTACTAGTCATATTTGTATGATTCAATATTATATCTCTAGATTAAGTTAATAAATAATTATGTATTTTATTTTTTTATGGGATATATAATTATTTTTAAAAGAATATAATGACACGTAGTTGATTTATATGTATAAATTAGGGCTTAGCTAGAATCCAAATAACTAGCTAGCTATGTATAATAATGATCTTTAGAAAAAATATAAAATCATATATATAACTTTTTACATATTTGATTAATTGCAAAATATTTATATTTGTTTAAGAGAATTTTGAAAGTATTTTATTATATTAATAACATATGATATACTTGGTTTGCTAATTTTTTGATAATTAAATTTTAAGTTGAAATCATCTTAAATTAATAGAGGTACTTGTATCAATGAGAAGATTCTTTTTTGACTTATTTGATATGTTGGCTAGTGCACTATTCAATACTCTAAAAAATTTGTGGGAATGTTAAATGACATATTAATTTTTTAATGATTGAATGCATTTTATCCTAAAAAATATTGGAATCTCAGAATATTTTTGTTTAATATAACATTAGAAGAATTTTTTGAGTATGATAACCCCTAACTCATCATTAATAATAGTACTCATCATTTACATTAATACATGATATTTCTACCTTTAGAAGTATTTGATAAAAAAGAGAAAAAATTAGAATATATAAAACTTGATGAGTTAGTATTTATATATCATTTCTATCATTTTTTTTTGTAAGTATAAAGTCCACTTAGGCACCACACTTGTGTGTCATCACATGCATTCCATGAATACCTAGGTGCATGCTTTATCACATTTTGATTTTTTTAAATAAATGATTATTAAATATAAGTATATATATTAATTATTTATAAGTTTTAAAAACATATATATTAATTTATTGATGCATTTGTTGGATGCCGTGACTGCCTAGAAGCTATCTTATTCTTTCTTAGTGTAGTTATTATACTCAACTTTTAGTTGGCTTTCTAATTAAACATAATCTTCTATTTCCATATAGTTTTGGTAGCATCATTTTATCTCATTTAAACTGTCACTTAAAAAATTTAAAAAATACAAAATTAAAAAATTTCGACAATTTGCATTTGTCATTCATGTCTTGAGCTTGTGTTCGGCTCATAAACAATAACATAATATGATACATATACTAAATGATATATAATTATAAAATACGAAGTGAAATATTTTTAATAAGATAATAAGTACAATATAATAATAGTATATAAATCATGATGACATAAAGAAATGACAGAAATAAATCATAGTGCATAAATTGTTATATTGCAATCATATAAAAAAAATTAAAAATCAAGTGAATTATCAATTGGTATCTTTGGTATGGTAGTGCGGATATAGGTGTTGATCATTATCTTCATATATGCCTTTGAAAATATCATTAGTGGTGACTTTAATATCTTTGATTTTTATGTTCTATGAATCATCATTACTCTTAATCTCTTGTAGCTTTATTGAATATTTAATCTTAAATCTTCCTAGTTATTTATGAATGTTAGTATATCTATGATATTTGGTTGTAGTTTGATTTTCTATCTGAAATAATATTAGCTATAATTAAAAAATTATACTTTGATATTATGCTAGACATCAGAAGAATATAGATCACGTGCCATCTTAAATAGTACAAGATAGATGGATTCGTATGATTTGCATCAAAATAATATATATATCTAAATTCTTATTATCATTATACGATATGATAAAATAGTAATTGGTTTATAAGTAATGTAGATCACTCGTTCATATTCAATAGATTATCTAATTATTTGTTCTTAGCTAATTGAATGAAGAAATTATTATCTTTGAATATGGTGTCCATATCTGTATTTGGAGTTTGATTATAATCACTATCATATCTAGTATCATAATATGTAAACAAGTTAGTTAATTTTTCGTGAATGAAATTAAAATTTTCATGTTAGTGTTCTTTATCTATGCATATAGATATATATGTTAAAATATTTTTATCCATTTTATCTTAATTCTACGATCCATAAAGGTAGTTAGACATTTTAGAGTTTGAATGGAAGTCTAATATTTTAAATTCTTAATTTTTATATTAATAGTCATAATACTAAATGCATGATAATTTATATACTTGTTAAATTTGTTACTAATATTGTATATATACTTAACTTTAATGCAAGTGATTAGAGTGTACAAAGATGAAAATAAGTTTATGTCATACAAAATTTTTAGAAATTTCATGAAAGAAATTTTTGTTTGATATCATATCTTGTTGTTTGATATCATACTTAACTTTAAATGATCAATAATAAGTTCGTCATTCTTATTATTATTATTGTTTGATATCATATGTTGATAGTCAATACATGACTCTAATATAAGTTATATATAATTTCAATGATGTATGATATTTTTTAGAATTTTGTAGGCCCTTAGACAAATATAGACTGCTAAAATATAGATAAATATAAATTGCAAGAATTAACTTTTATTCTTGCACATACTATGAAATTAATTATGTGATACATGTGCTAACATTAAAATTTTACCCAACTGATAATCTATAATAGTTCTAATAAAACATACTAATAGTTATTTTTATTTATTGATTTTATTTTTAAATTGAAAGTAATGTTAAATATTTAAGAACCATATTATTCACTCATATATGACAAGATCTTCATGAGGATGGAGAATCTTATGAAATTTAATTTATTTATTATTGTTATGGTAGGATTATTAAGAATCATGAGATATTATATTGTTATGGTAGGATTGTTAAGAATCATGAGATATCCTTATTATTATGGTAGGATTGTTAGAATCATGTGATATCCTTATTGTTATGGTAGGATTGTTAAGAATTATGGGATATCCTTATAATATCATCTGGTTTATTTCTTAGGATATTCTTAGAATATCCTCTGGTTATTCTATTCTTTTGTATATATATATAGGTGTCTCTATAGGTTGTAAAATTATTAATTCATTTTATCAATTCATTCTCTTATATTTCTTCACATGGTATCAGAGGATTAGGGTTAGAATAGATCAAAATAGACATTTTTTTGGAGAATTTTTTTTTACAGTGCGCCGCACCTACTACCTCTCCGCGGCTGCTTCGGTGAAATTTTTCAGCCACCAACCCCCAGTAGGACGTACCTCGCTGACGACCACCGTTGTCCAATGCCATCACAGGAAACCCCCACGTGCGCCCCCATGCGCGCCTAAATGGCTGCCATATTGCCATGCGTCGGTCACCTTCTCGGTGCGTGACGGCGTGTCGATGGTTGCAGCACCTCTGGCTGACCACCACCTGAATCGTCTCTGTCCCAGGAATCCAGATATAACCTCCAATCTTCGATCCACAATCATAGCTTGGTATTTCTTCAATTCGACCCATTTTGTCTCAATCATCGATGTCTTGTCGATTTTGGATTTTTGAGGTGTTTTGCACAGTTTATTATATCCTATATCTCGTATATACCCCTTTACATTGATCCAAGCACAAAAAATTTGGATTTCTAGCCATTCTTCATTTCGGCCAAGGTGATTCTTGTCGGGTATTCATTCGATATTGCTTGCTTTCATCAATCTTGCTCTAACATGTTTTCAGATGCTTAATCAGACTGAATCTGCTTCCAAAGGCCTATTGTCACTCTGGCCGAGAATCATAACAAAAATTTGGATTTGCCTCTAACATGTTCTTCAAAGATTACGGAAATAAACTAAATGGTCGGAACTACAGACTGGAGTAATACAGTTCGAATCTATTCCGAAGTAAGGAGATGAAACACCATCTTACCTCTGACCACCCACGATGATTCCAGCCA